>BEXV01002444.1:32958-46546 GCA_003118195.1 Hemicentrotus pulcherrimus
ATTTTTTTTTTCTTTTTTTTTTTTTAGGGCAAAATTGATAATATATAACTCTTCAAATTGCCAACAATAATAACTTTCTTTTATTGTTACATTGTTTAAATAAGATGATATATTTTTGAAAACAATATAGGTGTGTAAGAATTCTTCAAAAAGTTTTTAGAAATTGCCAATTTAGTTTTAAAGAAACAATGATTTTGAATCTCTCAATGTGTTGCCAATTTAAGCATTTTAAATCTTATTTTTCTTTTTGAAATTCCTTGCATCAAATGCAATAGAGTTATGAATTTTTGCCCTCTCTTTTTTGTATCTTGCATATATTTAAGGGCTCTGAATCAAACATTATCTAGCTGAACCACAAAATGTTGACTGATTGTTGCAAAAAAAATAAGTAAAAGATAAAATAAAATTACCATGTATTATATGCCACAACTATAGGATTTACTATGGTGGTTTCACATTCCACAGCTCCATCTAGCATTAACACCGGTATTTAGTTGACTTCATGTGATGCATTATAGGAAAAAGTCGACTAATATATCAGTGTAGGCGATGTTTGTGAAACAGTCCTATTCAGTCACCTAGATGTAAAAAATGCATCAATGGTAGAAGCAAAAAAATTAAAGGTTGGTTAAAACTTTACAAAACAGTGCACTTAGCTGCACATGTGATCAACTCTCACCCAATCATTGGATGAGGGTTTACAAAAAACTTAATTTTCAATTCCCCCTCCTTTTTTCATTGTTAGCCCCTTTCGCCACCTGTCTTGCTGCTATGCCCGGCAACAGTTACATGAGTGATTGTACCTCAGGCATATGTGCCACTGATAGCGACAGCGACCTCTTTTGTGAAATGCTTGTCAACCTAGCCAGCGAATGCGAGATGATGGGACTGTCTGTCGGACGCTGGAGAGATGTCATCACCAGATGTGGTAAGTTTTAATCAGGGAATTCTCGTTATGGATTGTTTTTTGTTTTTACCTGACTGGGAGCAACTTTAGAATACCCCACCAAAAAAATTGACCAAACGTCAGTAGTGTACCAAATGATTCACCAATGAAGCTAAAACTCAAGTCATAAGCTTTTTAAGAAACACTAAACCCAATCCTAACCCTAACTCTGACCCTAACCCTAACCCTAGGACTTTATGTAAATTAACCCTATTGATGGGGTATTATAAAATTAAGCCCATAACTGCAAAGAAAGAATATGCATGCTTTTCAAGTAAAATACCAGTGTACCGACGGCTTTAAGTCATCTACGAGGGGCTAGGTAATGTGAATGAATGCCTTACAAAAAAGGGCACTATATTAGCACATGGGTGTGGCCTTGAACTCAGGATCTCCCAGTTCCAAGACCTTTGCTCTAGCTACCACTGAGCCATCGTAGGAATTTTTTGATTAATTGAATGATTGATGATCTATTTTCCCTTAATGCGTAGACAAAAAGTAGGTATATTCCAAGGAACTGGGCTGGGGACCTCCAATGTATGTCTTTTTTCTTTATGATGATAATAATACACTGTCATAACAATATTTGTAAAGCGCAACATATCCCTCTCTAGAGATGCTCAAGGCGCATACAAATAATTTTAACTTATATCAGGAATTCAACATACTAGACATATAATATTCAATATAAAGAAATATTTCATCGTTTGATACAGATTAAGACAAATGTCTATACAAATTTATAGCTTTCAGCATAGATCTTGTGAAATATCAATATGCAGTACCATGTAATTTAGGAAATTAAAAATGTGCCGCTGGTCTACGTGCTATTGATGTTTGTTTATAGCAGGATTGTCAAGATTCATCCTCGAAATAATGCATTTTTATCAACAGTAATTTTGTTGAAGATGTCAAAATATGGTCATAATAATAAAGCGCTCAGAGATTCTAAACATCTGGATGACATACCTACACTCTTTACCCAGTGCTTTTAATGGTCTCCTTTTCCTCTAAACTTATCCCTGCACAGCCCCTACTCCACCACCGGGCACCATGTACGAGTCTTGCCTCTCCCCGTGCACCCCTACCTGCGGCAATCCAAACACCGCGGAGAAGTGCGACTTGATGACCTGCGTGGAAGGCTACGCATGCTCCCCTGGTCTAGTCTTCAACATGGAGACCTGTGTTGCTGAGAGAGAGTGTGGATGCATCGTGGAGGGCATGAGCTACGATGTATGCCAAACTTTTACTTTGGCTTTATTGTAGAGTACTGCTCTGTCAAATTATTTAGAGATATTTTAGGAAATTTGCCCTGACAGTTAATGTTACCCAGACAGTTTTACTTACTTCTGTTCCTACCACTTGTTCAAGTCTTAACTTCAATCCTGGGTCC
Organism: Hemicentrotus pulcherrimus; assembly: GCA_003118195.1. NCBI lineage: Eukaryota > Metazoa > Echinodermata > Echinoidea > Camarodonta > Strongylocentrotidae > Hemicentrotus > Hemicentrotus pulcherrimus. The sequence continues at coordinate 35,298 of BEXV01002444.1, forward strand.
AACAATGTCCCTAACTGAAACCTATCCTTATCCATATGCAACTAATACCTTGTTTAAACCAGCTTGTAAATCCTTCCGGGGAGGGTGCTGTATGAATTACGGATTAAATGTGGTTACTACAGTTGGGGGTGGCTAGGCACATTAGTTTGTCAGATGAATATATATATATATATATATATATACCTTTTTCAAAGGTATGTCGCGCACTATAAGAACTGTCTTATTATTATTATTATTATCTGTTACTGTTAAACGGCCAATGACATACATGTATGTTACCTGACTGACTGTTAGGATAGTAAACTGTCATATCATTTGTGATTCGTATTTCTCTCTTTCTCTCTTGCACAATGGAAAGAAGTCTCTGTCTTCATGAAGAGCTACAATACATTTCTCTATAAATATTGGCTTTTTACCAAATAGTCTTTGCTTCCATCTCTTGGCAACAGATTGGAGAGTCTTATCTGGTCAACGACTGCACAGAGCAGTGCGTGTGTCGTGAAGGAGGCAACATGGAATGCAAGGCAGTCGAATGCCATGAGGACGCCACCTGCGCTGTAAAGGACAATGGAATGGAGTGTAACTGTAAGGAAGGCTTCGCAGGTCAAGGACTGCAAAGCTGCTTCGGTAAGTCTCACATTTATGTTTGCGTTCAGGGCTTTCAATTTATTTTGAAAGTATGATAATAATATTATATGATATTCAACTCTCATACAATATTACATAATTGTCTCTATGCGCTTAAATACAAGAAAGAGACAGAGAGAGAGAGAGAAGAGGAAAGACATGACAAATTTTGAGCTTTCACCCTTTATCACTGACAATTTTCAAATCAATTACAAAATATACATGTTTACTTTATGAATTAAGACTGGCGTCATTGAAAAAGATACAAATTTTAACCCCCCCCCCCCTTGCACTACTCATAGCTACTTGCGCCCTCTATATAGCAAACACTGCCTAATCAGTGACCATAGGTTTCCCATGGTCCCCAATTTTTTATGTTAATTGAGAGTTTATTTGATGAGATAACTACCTGTCAGTGACCATGCAGGGAGGTCTAATCCCTCTTGGCCAAACTAGCGCAGATGGGCTTTGAAGTCGGATTTAGTACTTTTTGTCGGCTGCCGGCCCTCTAGAAGACTGTTACTGCCTTTGGGAATTTTAGTCCTTGCATCTTTCTTGTGGCCAGCTGACGACTTATGGATTGTCCTCGCTGTCTTGAAAACTTTCACTCTGAACACGAGGTGTTATGTTATTGTGTGAGAAATGAGTCCTCAGCAATACACCAGATTTTAGATTTCTATTAAGTATGTCTTTTCATACCAGATTCTGTAAAAATACCATTACATTTTATAATTTTCTCTGGCTTTCTACATGTACATGTATATGTAAATACATTTTATATGAAGATGGTCCTTGATAGCCATAAATTAATAATATCATCAATTAACTGATTATATGAGCTCAGCTAAAATTCCTTGTGAGCCAACTCTCATTCTCAAAATAATCATGTGTCTTTCATTTCACATTTTCTACACCAAGCTGTCAACCAGGCCACAACCACCACTGTGTGCGAAAACGAAGCTATCACATTGACGTGCGAGACTGGTGTGATCGATGTCATATCTGCCTACTATGGCCAGGACGGTCAACTCAGTGCCTGTCCTACAAGTGGGTTCCTCTTGAGCACTTGTGCCGCTGAGGGAGCTCTTCTGGCAGTTCAGAATCACTGCCAGGGCAAGGCAACTTGCACGTTCACGGCTAACTCGGATGTCTTCGGCATGCCCTGCACCGCCGCAAAGTATGTACGTGTGGAGCACCACTGCACCCCCGAGGCTCTGGGAAGCGAGGTCCCCCAGACTCCCGTCAGGAGGAACACCCCACAGGCAAGCACCATGAACCTGCAGTGCCCAGAAGGCACCTTCTTGGACATCCAGCGTGTCCAGTTCGGTCGACCCGACCGGGAGGAGTCGTGCTTCTCACCTTCCGCGGAGGCCATCATCACGATGGCTTGCCAGGGACAGACCCAGTGTGAAGTGGAAGCAACGGTAGACAACCTGGGCGAGACCTGTGAGCCAACTAACAACATGTTAGAGGTATGTATAGGTTGAAGAACACTTGGATGTCATTACATGGTTGTTAGCTGCAAACGTGGACACTCAAAGATTTTCTTTTAGAGCTGTTTATAATTTCTTTTCTCCGTCTATGACTGTTTTCCATCATAAGGAAAATTGCCAACAATTTTGACCTGGCACCCTGCAATCCACACCTTTTTTCAATGTTCCCGTCAAAATACATGACTTCCTACATATATATGTATGTACGTATAAATGCACATGTATCATACATTAGCTGATTTCTACATGTATACATTGTCTTGTAGACCTTACAGTCTTTTGATTAGGGATTGAAATCTCAACATCAGAGTTACATATACATGTATAGTCCCCCAAAAATGACATTTTGCCCGTCTAAAATTCGATCTTTCTCTACCATTTTCATGACTCCATGAAAAATATAGAATGATCGATACAAAATTGGAATATTGTACTGATTTTTATCTCATCCCATCCAGGTGTCTTTTGAGTGCTCCGAGCAGCCCGTGGATCGCAATACCATCATGGGTCACCCTTGCAACTTCAATCCCTGTGTCAATGGCAACTGCATAGCCACTAACACTCCTAAGGGGTACCAGTGCTGCTGTGAGAAGGGCTACACCGGACCATTGTGTGATAAAAGTGAGGAGAGATGTTTGTGTGCGGATGTTTTTAGAAGTGTACTGATCTGGGGGGTGTTTCACAAAGATCCTAAATCGAACTAAACTCTAAGTTGGACTTGAACATTATGGAGAGCCATTTGTAGCCTTAAAATAAATATGTTCAAAAGCAAAAATTCAAGTATTTTTAACATTTCATGAATATCACATCAAGTAGTACATGAAATCTCTTCTATAACAGAAAATATGAAGGATTTGAATCAACGTTTCATGCCTTTTAAAAACTAATTTTTCCAAAACATTTTCAAAGAGGCTATGGCTTTCCAACTTAAAGATAAGTTCAACTTAGGATCTTTGTGAAACACCCCCCCCCCCTTATCCGATGAGTGTATAAGCCAATATTGTTTAGTACAGATATTTTTGTACATCAAGGGTTCACAGACAAATTCAGGATTTTACCCCCAAAAAATTAATTTGTGTTAATTAAGCCACAACCGATACCAATTACTTACCAGTATTGATAATTCTATTTCCATGGATCATGAACTTATTACTGAGTATCCTAAACAATAAGCATCATATTGCAAGAAATATTTTAGGCAGAAAAAAAAAATAAAAATAGTCCGTTAATAGTTAGCTATCTTAGTGATAACGACATGCGACATTATGTGGTGGAAATATTTTCATGTGTTGTTAAATTTTAGATCAATGAGCGATTGGCGAAAATAAAACTACCCACATAAAATATTGTTAATACAGTATTTTTACCCTTAGACCACCTGCTATATGTCACCATCAGAAAGGGTCATCAAACAGACAGATGGGAGAGTTGGCCTCTTGGTTATTAACTTACATCTTGTACAGGGTAGTACATGTTTAGGATACAAATAGAAAAGGAGCGTTTTGAGATGAAATTAGCTTATTGGAGAACTTTGGCATGATCTGAAGCCCACGAGATGTTCAGAGTTGGTTTGACACTATTCTTAAAGTTGGGAAGTGTGGTAATTCCATCAAATGCACAATTCGAGATGACTTTGTTATAATACAATTTGATTTTAGCAGTTGGGTCCCTGTTTTTTTTTTTGTAGACATAGGCTTATTTTCAACACCTCACCTTTCCTTTATACAGTGGAGGGAGAGTGCCGGGTGTTCGGTGGTTCCCAGATCATCACGTTCGACAAGAACCACTACCAGTTCCACGGTGATTGTTTGTACACCCTCTTCAAGGACTGTTCTGCCAGGGACAACGGGCGCACTCCCATCGAGGTCTCGGTCCGAGGCCAGGTCTACAAGTTTGTGAGGAGCATCTCCTTCATCAGGGAAGTGCACATCAAGCTGGGAACCAGGGTGAGTACATGGCCAGGGGGGTGTTTCTTAAAGATTCTAAGCTGAACTTATCTCTAAGTTGGACTTGTCAATTATGGAAAGCTGTTAGCATCTTTAAAAATATTTTGTAAAAGTCATTTTATAACCTAAAATGTTGATTCAAATCATTCATATTTTCTATTAACAAGGAGATTTCATGTTCTTGATGTGGAATTTATAAACAACAAAAATAATATGTGAATTTTCGCTTTTGAATATATTTATTTTAAGGCTTCAAATGGCTCTCCATAATTTTAAAGTCCAACTTAGAGTTAAGTTGGACTTTGGATCTTTGTGAAACAACCCCCCACCCCTGACATCCCCTTGGGACATGAAAGGAAGGTCCCATGTACGGGATAGTCACCGACAATGCCCATGTATGTCGAGAACGCAGTGGGCTTTTTTTAATGGCACACTGTTCTTAAAAATTGGAAAAACACACCTAAATCCTAAAAAAATGGCGAGGGGTTCATCATTTTAGAAATTGAAATTTTTCAAAAGGGCTATTTTCTTCAAGCCACAGTGAAAGTGACCCAGTTGATCTGAAAAGGGACTTGAGGGCAATTTTCATGAAAAAATTGGAAAAACACTGAATTTGAGAAAAAAATATTGTTCATTGTTTTTTCATCCGTATAGATAATAGGACCCCAATATATTCAAAATAGGATTTCGTCTCGATCTTTAGAATAAGAAATGGCAGATGTTTTTAATTTGAATTAACTCATACATTATATTTTGCCATACATGTATATTCTTTTTCTTTATGAACATAATATTATGTTTGAGAATTGCTTCAATAAATTTTTTTTTTTTAAATATATATTTTCTTTTCTATAATCTATAATCATTAAAGGAGGTCATCTTAGGTCGAGACAACCTTCATGAGGTAGATGATTATGAGGTGGAGGCACCATTTACTGTTTCCACAGGCGAAGCCATGCTGACTGTCAGGCAAGCTGGCAACACTATGGTGAGTCTTTGGAAGTTAATTTACCTCGTCTTTATCACCAAATTGTTTCAAAAAAATCGAATGTCAATAATTCAATTTCAAGTACGTATTAAAATTTGACTCGTAATCCCTATTCACCCATATGGTAAAGTCATTATCTTATGTTCAAGTATCAAGTGTGTTTGTCTGCCAGAAATCACATGTAACAAAATATAATCTAGTATAATCATAACAGTATAATGTAAAAATAAAGAAAGACGAGGAGACCTTAGTTGAAGCACAGCTTGTTAAGGCCCCCTAATGTGATGTGACAAAGATTACTGATTCATGAATACAACATCAAATAATATATGGAATATATAAAGCTATTTACAAAATACACTCAGAAAACAACTTCCTAACGATGCATTGACCACAGCATGGACCTACTGAGTAGTAGGTCCATGACCACAACAAGTATACCCGAAGATCCGCTTATCACCTTCACACCGGATGAGCTAACAAACTCCCCATTTGCATGAAAATAATTGTCATATGAGCTCGAACAACCCACCCTTGGGAGTGCGATCTAATATGGACAAGCCCAAGCTCACCTAAAAACTCTACGAGTGATGACGGTATTTTTGTTTATAGGACTACAGGTTTGCCTGACTCCCCTCTTTCTTTAACTTTTATTCACTCTCGTAGGTTGTTGAAACTAGTGCTGGCGTTTCCATCGAGTGGAACGGTAAAGGTCAAGTGTCGATCAAGATCCCTAAGGGCTATAACGGAACATGCGGAATGTGTGGAGACTTTGATGGGGATGCGACCAACGACTTCAAGAACAAAGACGGGCAAACGGTAAATTCCAAACTTATTAGTACCGAAACTATTTAAAATAGGGGGAAACTACAATTTTCTTTGCATATCTATTCTATTATAACAAAGAGGGACAAACGGTAAATTCCAAACTTATTTGTACCAAAATTATCAGGGAGCAACCACAATTACTTTAGCATAACCAATCTAGTGTACATGTATTACAAATGTTTCCCTATTTGGGTGCACCATTTGAAAAGTATCTAATTGAAAAGCGCCAAAATTATGGACGATAGATGCTCTGACATTTTTTTTGATTACGTTTTATCTAGGGTTTACTGTGTCCCAGATATAGGGATAAGGCTTGGGTTGTGATTTAGATTGCTGTAGGAAAGAATTAATACATGAAGTGTAATGTTGATTTCAGTCTTTGGTTAAGAAGTGACCATGGGGCCGTTGCAGCAAAAATATTCATCAAATAATCAGAAACAAATTCGTCATCAAAAAAATCAAAGCCAGAAAGGCTTTACCTGTGTGTTAAAGTTTATGAGTTAACAACCTTCTGGCTCTTATCGGATGAAATATGGGTCTGGGTTGCTGATAAAAATTTCTTTCATTTCACTGATGCGTCTTTAGCTTCAAGGTACCACTGGGCTTGCCAGAGCTTGGGCCCACAGCACCAGCGACTGCACCATCTGCCAAGGATGCCAGAACATCGATGCCTGCACCAGGAGACCGCTGTATCGAGCAGATGCAACCAAGATGTGCTCTATCCTCAAGGATGACAATGGTATGCCCTTGATGAAGAATCCAACCTTGATAGCAAATTGCACTGACAAGAAAGCAGAAAAATCAGAGAAGCAGACTAGTGAAAGATTAAACAAATGAGACGAACAATGAGTTTCATTTTTAAAAGTTGTAATGGCTATACGTAAGGGCACTTCAAAATAGCTGAATCGGTAATATCACTGTGACGTACATGTAGTGCCAGGCATCTTCCCCATGACAAATATGTCAATTTTTCAAAATGTATGACTCAGGATCGTCTTTTCTTTTAAGAGGACTTAAATTATTATTCAAATCTAGACATTAATAAATCAAATAGGAAATGCAATGTTTTCATCACGCTTGAAATTTTTCCTTCAGATTTTCCAATTTACTTCTTTTCGATATATTTCAACTATGTTGAAATTGTAATTTTTGTGTGAAAAAAATTTGCAACACGAACACGTTTTAATTTGTAATCGTCGTACTGCATCAGCAACAGGGCCAGCTATGACAAAAGTTCAAAGAAGCTTGCAGCAAGCACGCAAGTGAAAGCTCAACAAAACAAGTTATTTTTCTTCTGATTGTGAAGGAAGAACTGGGCCGTCTTACAAAGACTTACGATTGATCCAAATCAATCGCAAGTTTGCAGTCTCCTATCTCTTATGTACATAGTTGCGATTGATATCAACTCTTTGTAAGACAAGGCCCTGATTTTCAAATCACTGCTGTTCTTTTCTAGGACCGTTTGCCGATTGCTTCGACGAGGTCGACCCCGAGTTCTACTACAACGCGTGCCTGGAGGACCAGTGTGCTCTGCTTCCCAAGCAGGATCTCAAGTGCGCCCATTACGAGGCCTACGCAGACGCCTGCCAGGCCAAAGGAGTCCAGCTGCCTGGCTGGAGAGACGCAACAAGCTGCGGTGAGTCATTCAAGAGCAGTGACCTGTTTCACAAAACTTGTCATTAGTGACAAATGACAGTTTTTGTTATAAGCTACTGAAATCCTTGCTTCTGATTGGTTATCAGCGGATTTGTCACTGATATTTGTCATTTGTCATTGAAAAAAGGCTTTGAGAAACACCCCCTAAATGGATTGTTTAAACCATACAGTACGTGTCTCCTTTCTTTTATAGCGATGTTTTTGCAATATCTTTTGATCCAGGATGCTAGATATTACATAAGCAGAAAGAGCAAAACTCGCCTAATATTCATTACTTTGTGACGATTTGCATTCACCTAAAATGTAATCAAATTGTTATAATATATTTGGGAGAATCACGGAAGCGATCAGATCAGTTTTTTCCCAAATTGTTGTCATTAATTATGGTCTGTTTTCTTCACTGAAACTTTCAGATTATCTATAATTGTACATCTAGCATTGAAGTCACTGCCTTTGTACATTTTCTCTCATCTGAATAATGTTACTAAGATCCCTTAAAGAAAGTTTCCCTCGATTCTCTTGGCAGGTTTCATGTGTCCCTTGGGCAAGGTCTACTCTGCCTGCTCCGAAGGCCTCACCAGCCACTGTGGTGTGACCGAACTGGAGGCATCCTGCAGCAAGCGTTGCTATGAGGTCTGCAAATGTCCACAGGGCAAGGTGATGTCAAGCAGAGGCATCTGTGTTGCCCCAGAGGAGTGCGGCTGCTTGAACGAGCACGGGATCGACACCTACTATGTGACAGTGAGTTAATGTCGGTCGGAGTACAGTTCCTCACTTTATTAAATGCAGAATCAGAGTTTTTCTCATCAACAATAGATTGCGTGACCATCATCTTCCTCTCAAAAGCTTTCCTCAATGTGTAGGAATATTAAAGGCTTTATCCCCTCAGGCCAATGTTGCTGATGTTGAAGTTGAAGTCAATTTCTATTCATAAAGTTCATAAAAACCAGGCTGGTAATAGTACATTAATCAATACTAACTTGATGACCTCATAATGTAAATGGTTTTAGGACACCTTTAGAAGCTACATGTATAGTGTCTGGAAATCAAGAGTAGTTTTGATGAAGAGTGGGTTATATAATAATGTCATCAGCGGTTTGGGCTGCTTTTGTGGTGAAGGTAGATATTCTGCAATTGTTCTCAAAGAGTATCTTCCTCTAATTTCCCTACCAGCCTGGCACCACCTACACCAGATACGGTTGTGATCAGCAATGCACCTGTGACAAAGGTGGACTGAGTAGCTGTAGCGCCTACTCCTGCCACGAGCACGCCACCTGCCTAGCAGGCATGGACGGAGTCTACGGCTGCCACTGCAAGGCTGGCTACTCCGGAAACGGGCACACCTGCCACAGTAAGAATTCAAAGGACCATTCTACAATGATGATCATAATAATAACAATGTTCATTTATATTGCACACATGTATCTACTCCAGGGGATGCTCAAGGCGTCTGTTAAGTACTATTCATGAGCAATCAAGAAATACATTCCTACTAGGTTCTCTTTTACTACACCTGGGTGGAGAGTGGCAGATGTAGATTAATGTTTTGCTGAAAAAGACCATAGTGCCCCAGGAAATGTTTAGTCCTGTCTGTCATCATCCGCATGGTATCCTCAACTGTAAGTTATCCGGGGCTGTCCAGACTTGCAGGTTTAGTCCATGCATTTTTTAAACCTAAATTTGGCCTATAGTCATCTTTGTGTGTGTGTGTGTGTGTGGGAGGTGGGGGGTTGCTATATTTTCAATTGCCTGTATACATTTCTCAATTTTGATCTAGGGCCAGATGACGTAAATGTCATCGTTTCAGTGTTTTTATGATCTTTTAATTTGTTTGTGTCTTTTACAGTGGAGGTCATGGAGTATCCCAGGATGCACGCAGTGGTCACGGAGGGTCAGGTGATGAACCTGGACTGCGGAGACTACATGCTGGACGTCCTGGACGTCGGCTACGGCAGTCTGGACACGGTGTGTGAAGGAGGAGAGGACCAGGATCCGGTCTGTGAGTCCTACAGCTCCTAAGCCATGGCCCTGGGAATGTGCCAAGGATACAAGAGATGCAAGGTAAGTTGGACATGGTGTACATGAAAGCCGAGTCAGGCGGGGGTTCTGTACTTGACTTTCTATGATATCTTTGATTTTCTTCAAGCTAAATGTAGCCTAGCCGTTAACCTATAGAATGCCAGGTACTGTATTCTTAAACTTGATTTTATACAATCTAGCTATACAGATATTATCTTATACAGTAGGCTTTACAGTTGCACTATGAGAGAGGGGGGAGGATTTGGGAGTCCTGAAAACAACTCTTTGCAATCTTTCTTTCTTGAGTGTGTGTAGTCCTGAAAAGGACTGTTGGTAGTCTTGAAAAAGACTGTTGGTTATCTTTCTTAGCTCATAGTTCTTAGGAGAACTATAGCTCCGGTTGGAGAGGATGGGTGGTAGGAGTGGCTCGAAGTTTTGTACAGGTTAACTATCCATCGTCAGGAGATATTATCTTATTGAGTGATTGGTACACTTTAAGTAAACTTTCTCCTTGTTTTGTTCCGCCTCTTCCTGATCCTGGCTTGTGACCATCTCTTTGGCGACCCCTGATTCACCAAGCGCCACTACCTGTCCGTCTAGGAAATTGGTACACTTAAAGCTTACTTTCTTCTTGTTCTTTTCTGCCCTGCCTCTAGATCCCGGCCTGTGACCGTCTATTTGGTGATCCCTGCTTCACCAAGCGCCACTACCTGTCCGTCTATTACACCTGCTCCCACAACCCTGTGGTCAAGCACCCCAAGATGCCCATCAAGAAGATCATCTGCCAGAACAACCCCGTCGTGCTCAACTGCAAGGGCAGCTTCATCAACGTCCTCTCCGCCAGCTACGGACGCTCCACCGGACGCGATGTAAGAACCTTGACAAAGAAATACTGTCACATTTTAACACCTCAGACTTAACCTTAAAGGGATCCGGTAACTTTGTCTCAGATTCTGAAACAAAATTCTGGATTTAGCACACGATGCAATGATAATTATAAACCTTTAGGTCAGTCAGGAGCCCCATGACTTTGACAAGCCGATCGCCTGTTTGATTATCAAGATATTTATGATTGGAATTACAAATTTTGAAAACCGTTCGCCCGAACGGTTTTCATAACACTACAGTCTATTGGCGATAACAAGTTTGGTAAAACCAGTCACACAAAGATTTTTACTTTTTTGAGGCACTTCTTGATCATTTTGAAGCGCAATTTTTTAGGGCTTCAATATTTCACCATATCACAGACACTGATAACACGTATGGTCGTGTATCACAGATTTAACATTGTTAAACGATCCCTTTAAAGGGGATAATCACCCTGATTATAAGTTGGTTTTAATAGAAGCAGAAATTTTGGAGAGAAACAGTTCAGTGAGCAAAAAACAATGAAAAATAAGGAAGTGACATGTTTTTTTAGGTCTCCCATTTTCCCTGACCTAAAAATTATATTTTCCCTTCAGAAAATTCACAATCATATATTCACCTAAATAAAATTATTGAAAATATGTTTTTATTTGAACCTCTCTATGAAACAAGTCCACTTTGTCATCAATAACTAAGGCGAGGCGTCAAAAATATCGCTACCAGCTGGCTCCCGCCTCCCGTATTGGCGGGTCGAGGCCGCAATTCTGGCCGAAGCCTGGCTGGGGCAATTAATTTTCAATATTTAGCCCAGCCGGCTTGCGCCAG
>BEXV01002444.1:50824-65681 GCA_003118195.1 Hemicentrotus pulcherrimus
CCCCCCTCGAAAAAAGTCCTGCGTACGCCCCTCGTGACATGACATGGTGACAATAACAATGCTACAAAAATCTGATATCATTTCGGGTTCAATTCTTATTTTATTTCAAGGAAACGATCAAATCTCCACTGACTATGAATAGGCCTACTATGCGTACTTTAAAAAAAAAATGATTCTTTTATGACACCTTTTACGTCACAATAGATGCGCGCAAGGGATATAGCACTGCGCAGTCCACTGCGCACGCATGGATACCATCGTCTCAGTTACTTCATCACATACGTTACATGCATGGCGAAAGTCAAACAAGAAAATGAAAGACGGTGCAGCGCGAAGGATTATCCTTTACACTTATTCGTTTAAAACATAAGAATAGGTCGGAATGGAACAGGACAGTAGCGAAGTTGAACTAAGGGGTATGTACTGTTTCAAAATTTGTCTTCATTGCTTTCTTGTTCTTTTACTCTCTGTGTATTCTATTCATTTTTAGTATAGCCTTTCTGATAAATGAACAATTGCAACAAGGGTTTCACTGTCTAGTTAACTTCCTTTAGGTTCATAGATGGAATTGCAACCAAACAGATCAATATCTTCAAGGATTCCTTTAAGTTCCCTCTCAAAATTGCATATGAGTAAAGCAAGATATTAAACTGTGCTCAAGGTAAGAAAAAAAACATTCCTGCCTTATTATTCACGTGCAGAAATTATTAGAGGAAGAAAAAAGCGTAATATAATGATATCGTCATGGAAACATATCAAAGAATAATTTTTGAGAATAATTCGTTTTGGATAATCAATTTCTTAATATATCACGATATATTTGACATGGCGATATATTTGCCTGTTAACTGCTATATTATATACCTTTTTATATACACTTTGACAGGGGAAATCCCCTCTGAATCTGAGTTTGCTCGTTTGCTGTGCGACAAGACTTTCGTTGATTACTTTAACGTCTTCCTCTCCCTACCAGTAAGTACACCCATATTTAGCTCTTTAAAAGTTTGTTTGTTCTAAATCCACTCGAATTATAATCATTAACGCTTAATGAATCGCCAAATGATTTGGAATGGAATGGAATGGAATGGTGGTGGTTATTTTACCTGACTGCTAAGAAAGGATAAATGCCGAAGTTTTTAGGTCCTCTCCGAGGGACTTGATAATGAGGATTTATGCCTTACCAAAGGGCACTAGCGCATCGCCTTGGCTTCGAACCCGGGTCACCGGATTACGAGACCACTGCTCTACCGACTGAGCTATCACGCCTCCTCTGATAAAACAGAGGAAAAGTTTCTAACTCAGTTATCTTGCATTTCTTCAGGATTATACAGTCAGAAACACACAACAAGTTAATTACATATTTATAAACCAGATAAAAGCGCAGAATACACCATTATGGTTCGATTCACTAACTGTATTAGAACGACCTTCAGTGATTTCTTAAAAAATTTTGTTTTGGGTTTTGTTTTACTCTCTTTCTCTCTCTCTCTCTCTTTCTCTCTTGCAGGTATTTTCTCAGAGATTGCTGTTTAAATGTTCAGACCAAAGCTTTGAACTTGACCCGCCCATAAAAAGAAACCAATATGTTAGTATGGTTTAATTCTTGATAATGATACCACTTACTGTTTAACAGTCTCATCATACCACTCAGATTATCAGTTTATGTATTTTGACAAACGCATGGTGTGCCATTGTGATTTGGTTCATTTATGTTTGTGCGGTGAAATAGAAGCGATTAAAACAATAGTGTGCTAAATTTCGAATGTACATTTATATTCGCATAACTTGTGCATCGCTTTCGTGTAAACATATACTAACAGAACATGTATCTTCTTTACAAAAATAAGTTTTCTCACTTTGATATCATGACATTTCGTTTACTTTCCATGAAATAGTTCTTAACGTTCATATGATATAATAATAATATGTATTTCTATAGCCGCCGTCTATATTTTCTAGATTATTTAGATAATTCTAATCCGAGGCGCATTTATTATTACCATGACTTTAGCCTAGCTGACGCTTATACAGCGCTCCAGCATTTCAAGGAAATTAATTCCTGCCAGGTACACATTTACATCACCTGGGTTGAGTGTGGCAAATGTAGATCAATGTCTTGCCAAAGGACATTAGTGCCGCGGCGGAACTCGAACCACGGACCTTGTGATCGACAGTCCAGCGACGTATCCACTCGACCACGACACCTCAATAAGCACCTTCATAGCAGCTTTACGCCATAAAGCATGTGTGATGATGTGTCACATTATTTGAAATTTAACCAGATGACTACTGAATTCTCACATTGCCCATAAGTATAATACAGGAACAACCAGGCTCCAGTAGGCAATGGGTTAATAACCCACTCTAGTAATAGCTACAAAAACCGAACCAAAAATTACAGTATCCTTGCCTGCCAAGAATTCGTCGGTTTGGAGTAAGAATCCGTTTGAAGGTATCACGTAGGTATTACTCTTATAACAGGATAATCATCATGATCATAATAAAATTAAAAATAAAAAATTAAACGATAATGTAATCCCCAAGCAACTGCTCTCACTCTCTTTCAATTAATTGTCCTTTGATTCAAGCGTGTAGATCGAATTAAGTTGATGAGATGGGTACGAACAAAGAGAGCTCCGTTTTTCTTCAAGAGCGACCTCTACCTCGAATACGTACTATGCAAGCAACTTCAGAAAAGCCAGTTACATCTGGTTTTCAACTATGGAGCCGACGCTACAAGTAAGTTTTTTAAAAAGCAGAATAACATTATCTATACTTATTGATTGTTCAAAGCAGGACTCTTCTGAAATGCAGAGACGAAAAAGAAGAAGAAAGTTTCCATCCTGATTGGAGAAAAAATTGGGATAATGGCGCTCCTTTAACGAGTACTACAATGAATGGGTAATAATCGCCCGAGAAAATGGCTTATGTTGCAAATAGTCATTAATCTACTGACGGATGCGACAATGACGTCAATGAGCGAAGGCACATCATATTTTGGAATACATGTGCATGTCAAACACAACAATAGTGCTGGCAACAATCGCAGAAGAATCTATTGAACTCTAGTTCAGTACACACATTTTCTTTACATGTATAAAAGCTGTTGCATAATATTCTACAAAAAATTCATTGTGCCTCACTTGAAGGAAGATGCAATTTTATCAGTCTTACGTCTCTTCATAGGTTTTTTTTTTTTTAAGTTCGGTAGAATTGTCCGACGCCTGGTCTTTTCATTAAAATATCCTTCAAAAGTTGTAATAAGTTTGTTCAATTCTCATTCGTCACGCCGTCTGCACATGCACAGGCGCAAAGGAGAAAATGATGGACCACTGTTTGATGACGCGCTGGCTGAAGAGAGCGTCAGGCATGCGCAGATTTCGCTGCTTCATCTCCAAGACTGTTGGGGAAAACTCTGTGCAGTTTTGGTTGGACACAGAAAAGTTCCGCAGGGCAGCGAAACAAGGCGAGGAGCAATGGGCCCGGTTCTACCGTAAGGTGGAAACCAAGTACTTCAAGAGTCGTAATGTCAAAATACCTCTAGCCGCACAGATGTCTCCGCTCCAGTTATATCGTAAGTTTTATGAAATGTTTCATGTAACTCGTAGCATCGATGATCAGAGAGGTGTTATCTTTAGTTATCTTAAGTTCTTAACCCATGTTCAGAAAAATCTTTATAGATAATATACTTGTGTTTCTTTGTACAATAACTGAAACAGACTTTAGCAAATACATTTGTCTAAAATGTGCGAATTTTATATAAACCAAAATTGTAACAACAATACAATAAATAAATGCATTACAAAATGAAAAGTTAGTACAAGAATGCGATCATCATGACTTTTGCTTGAGGAAATCTGAATGTGATATTTTTTTACTGCAGAATCGAGCCTAAGCAGTTCTACGGATACAGAAACGACCGATGGTAGCACACTGCAGACGATAACCCGAGATACATGCCTCGCTATCCAGGGTTTCATTCTTAAATCTCTACAGGTTTGACATCTTCATTTATAATTCACAAACTTCTAAATATGTCTTGCTTATGGATCATCTCTTGAAGAAATATACATATGCTTCCTTTTAAGATACAGCTTGACAGAGACTGAACAAACTCGTATTGGTTTGAAACAAGGTCATGAATGATTTATTTTCATGACTACTCATTTCAAATGATTTATGATTTATTGTTTAAAAAAAAACTAATATATTGATATTGCAAGGCTGATGTGCCCGACAGTTTCTTTTTCCTTTTCTAAAAATAATCTTTTCGGTATACATCATACTTGCCAGGCCTAATACTTGCTGTCCCATATGCTGCAAATTGATCCTATCAGCCTATTTATTTTCATATAAAAGTATGCCTCATTTAAGAAGAAGAAAAAAAGGATCGAGCCTAAAAGAATAGATAAAAATGAATCGTATATGTTATAAAAATCAAATCAACAAACCACAACCGTAACTTTTGATGTTATTTGAAAATTGGTTGATATTTTGTTTAATTCTCAAATTCATATAATGCCTTGAAAATCCTAAAAGCATATACCGAATAATCTATCAATCAAACCAATCTGATTACATTACAGAACTACTGGGTGCCACGCTACTTCATCCATTGTAAACAATGCTTTACCAAGTACCCCAAAATAACCCCCTTCAAGGTTTATCGACCCAACTGTTACGCCATTAGAGTTCGGAGCCTTTCCGAGATCACAAACGAAGGCGAAGCCGAAGAAAAAGGAAAGACGCCATCCGATGCTCGGTCCCGTCACGGTATCCGCAAACTACAGCTCCTGAGACAGAGCGTCGGAAACCTCATGTCCATGTTCAGCTCGAACCAAGCCAGGCGGATGAGGCGGTCACAGCTTTCGACGCTTCTCAAGGTAGAGGACACTGGTGAGGTGGTTCGTGCGGGATCCTCTGAAAGTACAAATCTTATGGAGGAGAGCGGAGAGATGAAGTCCAAGGGATGTGACTGGTTGACGGATGAGTTCCCACTGCCAGCCATATCAGAAGAGAGTGCAAGTTACGAACGCAGTCGCAGCGCATCACCAGTCATGGGCACCCCAAGTATTAGGGAATCAATATTTGATCTAAGTTCCATATCCACTGATGGTCGTAGCGAAAGTGATCAGGGTGATGAGGAGGGTAAGTTGGCCTGGGCCCTGTTTCATAAAACTCAATACCAATAACAAGTTATAGGCTACTGTTATAAGCTACTGAATCCTAGCATCTGATTGGCTGAGAACTAATTTGTCATAGAAATTGAGCATTTGTTATAGATAGCAAGTTTTATGAAACAGGCCCCAGATCCATCTTTAAAGGCAGTTGATCAAAACTCAATTCATCACTTATGTGTAGGAAAAATATATCAAGGAAAAACATATCAGTTGTTGTTTTTGAAAGATTCTATGCATAAATTATACAAATGTTATACTTTGCCAGACTACATTGTATCATGATGTTATTTCACTGTTGTTATTTATAAAAGTTACCCTATACTTATTAGCCATGTACATTATTTTCATCATTTCAAAATACATTATTGACGGAGGAACTACAAATATGTTTTTATTGATGAGAACACAATCCCATTTTTTATCATTTTTTTCCGTTGCCTTTTGTTTGCTAGAATCCATGCTCCTCTTCATTGGGAAAACATCTAAGATGTCAAAGCATTCTTGTCGCCGATCTTCATCATGTTGCAGTGCATCTCCTCGAAGAAGTGCTATGGCGGATGATGATTTGGATTTCCAAAGACCAGCATCCGCGCCGAGGTTATCATCTGGACGTAGGTCAAGGAGAGGATCGGCTAGAAGGGGTTCTTCAAAAAGTGGATCCTCAAGCGTTGGATCTTCAAAGAAAGACCACGACAAGCGTGGAACTTCGGATGAGGAAGAGGCATCTTCAAGCAGTAGTGATGAATCGGACCAAGGTCACACAAAGTCTCCGAAACCACCCATCCCGGCTACTCGAACCATTTCGACAGAAGGATCAGAAACCGACAAAACTTATTTAAATTATGTTACCGATACAACGAAGAAAAACAAATCAGAAGAAATGGCGACAGATAAGGATGTGCATAATCGAGATCAGGATAGGCATAAACCAGTTCCTGATCTAGGAACCTTACAAGGTGGCGATGATGACCTATTGAGCACTCTTAAAAACATTGCAATGAGAAAAAGTCGCAGGGCTGCTCCGCTTTCTAACATTGATAAAACAGCTCTAAAAAAACTGGAGCGGTTGCACTCTGTTTCCCTAGGTGATAAAGACGGGCACGAGACATTCAACGATAGTGTTGAAAATGGGGTGATGACCAGTCGACAAGGGAAGAGGGTGGCGTACTCTCTTCTCCCATTTGAAGACAAACTCTCTGAAGATGACAGAAGGTTGATGCTTGTTTGCACTCTTCCAGAGGCGCTTGAGATAATGGAAGAAGATATGGATTCACTGGTTCCGAGACGTACACAAATGCATCCTGCTCTAAAAACTCCACGACCTTATGCTGTAAATATCACCAAACCACGCTTGTCTGGATACAATCTGGGAGAAGCTGACTTCCGCTCGAAGAATAGGTTGTTGGTGAGTGCTATCTTGTCCGACAAGTTTGCGGCTAGGCCTTGGACGAAATTTCTGGTGCAGTATGGCTACTCCAAGGAGCAACGGTATCTGAGATTCTGGCACGCTGCACAGGAGTATCTGGATGCTGCTCACCCGATCGCTGAGATGCGACAAGATCTATTGAGACAGAGACTGGCCGCAGAACTCATCACTAATTTTCTCCAACCTGCAGGTGACGCCCTAAACTGTTTTCTTTTACACACTATAATGTTACACCCTGAGCGTTAAATATAAGACATAACATCTCCTAAGAGTATCTTATGTTACCTTGTTATAAGATGATTTTACTGGAAATAAACGCAATGATACTGAATTATATTCTGTGATGATGATAACAAAACAACAACAATGCACGTAGTAGTTATAATGCTGGTTATGATGACGATGATAATAATAATAATAATAATAGTTATACAAGTTAAAGATTAAGATTAAAGATAGAAAGAAAATAAAATACTATAATTATGTCTCTATGAATGTTTGAGTTCAACAGGACTTTGTTGGTAGTCAAATGTGTTTTCAGTCATCAATGTGCAGTGCCATTTCAAACAAAAATTAAACCCATGACTTAATTTTCGAATGATCAACAGATGATCGCAAAGTACGCATCGGTCGTCTGCTCACCGCAGAGCTCAGGATCCAACTTGGAGCTGGCAACGGTGACGAGCTGCTTTTACACGCCCAGGATCTCGCCTGCGAGGCTCTGCGTGAAGTCTGGGCAGACTTCCAGAAGCACGAAGTGGACAGCTTCATCAGTTGGACGGTGAGTGAGAGAGGTGGGTGAGTGAAGGAGGGCGGTGAGTGAAGGAGGATGGTGAGTGAAGGAGGATGGTGAGTGAAGGAGGACAAGGAGTGAAGGAGGACGGTGAGTGAAGGAGGACGATGAGTGAAGGAGGTAGGTGAGTTGAGGAGGTGGGTGAGTGAAGGAGGGCGGTGAGTGAAGGAAGGCGGTGAGTGAAGGAGGGAGGACGAGAAAGCCAGTGGTGGAGGAGAGAGGGAGGTCTGGGTAGACTTCCAGAAGCACGACGTGGACAGCTAAGACTGTGAGTGAAGGAGGGTGGTGAGTGTGGGTAGTACGGTGAGAGAAGGAGAGTGGTGAGTGGTCGAAGGAGGGAAGACGAGAAAGCCAGTAAGAGGTGGAGGAGAGAGGGAGGTCTGGGCAGACTTCCAGAAGCACGACGGGGACAGCTTAATCAGTAGGACAGTGAGTGAAGGAGGGCGGTGAGTGTGGGGAGGACGGTGAGTGAAGGAGGGTGGTAAGTGATCGAAGGAGGGCGGTGAGTGAAGGAGGGCGGTGAGTAAATAGGAGGACGAGAAAGTCAGTGGGTGATGGAGGATAGAGGGGAGTATATGAGGGAGAGACGAGAAAGAGAAATTGGGGAGGGGGTGGAAGAAGAGAGGGAGAGAGACACAATCGGAGAGGGAGCTCTATGAAACAGAATTTGAAGAAAAAATTACTTGTGTGACGAATTAATGATTCATCGTCCAGTTTTATGGAAAAAGAGGAAAAGCCCGTCTCAATAAGTGCATCGATGTACTTTAGCGCAATGTACATTAATTATTAATTGGTCAGTTCAGTTACACATTGAAAATAATTATTTAACAATGCAAAGGACCATCCAATAACAAAATAAACTGCCTTTTACAGAGCGAGAGGAAGAATGCTCAGCAGCGTGCCTATCCACTCTACGAAAGCCCGACCCTAAACTTGATGAACAATCGCATGGTAAAAACAAACCCTTCGGACCTCCCCGGGAAAACTGACCCTAAGACGCTTACCCAGATACTCGCCGATGGACGCAAGACGAGCTCGAAAAAGAGTATCGGAGGTGCCACATCATCGGCAAAGGCGCAGGAGTGCGGCGACCATACAAACTCGGTAGCGCCGTATAGAATGATACGAGCTGTAAAGATCTCTTCGGGGTTGCCTTTAACAGGTTTGTCCATTCAATTCAACCATAATGGTTTTGTCAAGTAACGAAGTACAACATAAATAATGGTAATAATAATAATAATTAAATGTTTTTGTATAGTGCGTAGCACATATGCATACTTTAAATACATGTTTATTATGCGCTTTGCAGAATAGAATACAGGAAACCTAACGATAATCTCCCGTGTTAGGATACCTTATCAGTGACTTAAAAAGGGAACAGAAGTATGGATTATTAATGTCTAGCGTGTTGTACAATCCTTTTCTTTGATATTTAACAATTAAAGACAGAGAAATTTAGATCTGACATTGGTAGCTAGAAATATGTACAGCTAAATCAAACAAAATTAAACAAAATGTAAAAATACACGTAGTTTGACACATTTGTTTTCATGATCTTTACTCATGCAGGCTTGCCAGATGCCGAGGTCAGTGACCCCAGTGACCCAGATGAAGAATCTGACGATGAAGGGAGTCTGCGCAGAAAGAACATGATCGTCCTGAGAAAACGTATAAAATTATTATTTGTATTTGTTTTTGTAACCGTCTCATTGACACATTAAATAAATAAAAAATAGACACGACTGACTTAGCCGGGAAGGATTATAATAAGGCCTGAAGGAAACCTTTACTCCATTTTATTCAGAATAACAAGAGACGGAAGAAAACGGGTATTTGGTGTGTATCTTTACAAACCTACCAAACATTGAGGTACCAAATTAGACACTAACTTAGATATTTAGTCGCTAGATTATTTTAGATATACCGGTATATGTTCTATGGTTCTAAGAGCATTTCGTTGAAATCTTTTAAGTGAATTCATTCATTGAATGTATACATTGCATGATATACTATAGGATTTCCCGGCGAAATTCGCGAGTTTGTCATTCGAATTCATTTAATTTGCATTTAAGTTAGCGCAGATCGCCTCTGCAATGCCAATTATCATTCAATTTTCCCGTTTTCGTATTTGATTTAAGTTTTTGGTCGAAGGGTTTCATAGATCTGTCATTTAATTTAGAAACTGCTCAATTGGCATTCAAATTAATCGTCACTTGTGGAGGCGTCATATTTATCATTCAAATTAACACCTGTCATTCGTATTCGAATTATGTTTATTCAAGGATGTGAGGGGGAAGAAATGCGACACGCGTTTACAGTTTTAAAAAAATGCAATTAAATGCATGATCTGCCATTAGGGTCTTTTCTGCTATTCCATTTATTAAGTTTGAGGACAATTCATGTGGGTATAGCTAAGGCAGACATTAGGCAAAGAAGGGGCGAAATCAAGGGATATGGCATTTCTGAACAGACATTGTTCATATACCCCGGAAAAGTGGGGATACAAAAATACCTACCCCAGTCACAATATTGTACCCTTACTCCATAGTGAAACTGTGATAAATTTATGATGAAACACAAGACAAACAACTTCCTTGCATGAAAATTTACCAAAATATTAAGACCATCAAGTCCGTGTAAGTTTTTTTCTTTTCTTAACAATCAAACTTGAAGGATGATGAATATTGGATAAATCTAAAAGTATATTAAGTGTATAAAATATGATGAAATACACATGAAAAAAAATCTTGAAAGAAAAAGAATGAGCTATAAAAAGTGTTAAATAAACGAGAAATGTATATTGACAATCAATTTAAGTGCACAAAGTGCTTACTTGAATGCTACAAACGAATTCAAATGCTAAAAGTACACTTTCGCGATGTCAGAAATCGTGTTGCGCCAAATCGAATGACCAAATAGCGAAAGAAGCACATTATTCGTTAATTTGAATGAAACATAGATTCTAACGAAAACTTCATAGACTTGAAAACTAGAAAAAGAAATATAAACCCAAGATATTTCTGACAGCACTAAAACCGTCGAATTTGAAAGCAACACAAATCAATTTAGATGACCAACTCGCGAATTTGGCCGGAAAATACTATAACAACTAACATAAAGAATGGGGAAAAGAACAAGTAGTCGCATATTAACACTATAGTGTTAATATGCGACTAACGGTAACTGTGCACATTTAATGTCTTGATGAAATATTACGAAGAGCCTGACGTCATGCAGGATCATCACAATAGTCACAATAACGTCAAATTTAGATAGAAACTACCTATTGCAGATTTCCGTTCTACGTTCCTGTGTATATTTAATACCTGAGTAGAGATGGCATGACGTTTTGTATCCAAACCTAATGTATTTTTGTTGTTTTTTGTTCTTGTTCTCGTAATCTGCTTTGCACAGGTAAAATCAGGAGTCCACCACCGCGGGAAAGAAACAGGCCAGCCGGTAAAGGCACTCAGCGGCAGACCGAAACACATTCTCGTGTTATGAGAAGTAGCCAGGGTTACGAATCACCACGCACGGCAGAGAGAGATCAAGAGATGNGATGAGGAATATGTACAGAAGAAGGCAAACGTCATCATTGAAGTCTTTCTCGATTCAATCGTCCCGCCGAAGGTGCAGGTAATCATAAAGTATTTACCAATCACTCTGATGATGACGACCATGATGATGACGACGACGATGATGAAGATGATAATGACGATGAAGTTGGTCGAGAGTGTTGTTGACGATATTAATATTGTCGATAATGATGTTTATGATCATGATAATGGTGAAACGACAGAGACAACGATGATAAGGATGAAAATGTTTAAGACGATGGTGATTACGATATCACGGACATATCAATGAACATGATGATGATGATGATGATGATGATGATGACCCACCGAGTGTACAGGTTATTTTATAATAGAGTTAATCAATCAGATGATGATGACGATGTGGTTGAGAATGATTTTGACTATACTACAAACATATTCAAGGAACGTTTGATTCAAAATAGATTGCTTATTGATTTTTTTTCTTAAAAGACAAAACACTGATCATGATTATCAAACAAGTGAAACATGAGGACAAATGGTAACCCAGACAAACTATCATATGCCTTTAAATAATCGCTGTCAAAGTATTGGGTTGTCGAGTTTTTATATACATGTATATACTAACAACACTTCGCTGTTTTGTCCTTGTTTTCTGTTAATATTGATTGTAAATAAGTACCTAATTTGACATTTTGTTTTACCAAGGCATTTTTTACGATTTTATCACGATTGTTTGGCGCAGATTAATATTCCTCAAGACATTGCAGAGGACATCATTGATAACAGTCAACATGGAATCGTTGAACGCGGTTTGTTTCATGATGCCGTTCATCATACTTTCACTGTTCTCCTCTACTTCTGGAAAAAGTAAATTTCTTTTCTTTCTTGTTTGTAGGGGTTGGGACATGTAATAACACTTTGTATGTTAAGGATGATCTGCGTCTCGAATAACAACTGAACCCCGCCCCCTAAAAATAGTAAAATAAAATAAATAATTAAACTAAAAAAACAAACAAAAAATTACAAAAATAAATAGATAGATAAAAATGCATTTCTGTGGTAGAAGTGCCATCCTATGATGGTTTGTTGCTATACACCGCTTTCCACTGATATCTTGTGCGAAGTTAGTCATTATTTGAAGGCGCCGTATATTTCAACCATGGAGATATTATGCCGTCTTTCTAGAAAGGTATAACCGCAATTAAAAGGAAACAGGAATGGCGGCCACTATAGTCAAGTGACCTTTGTAGAGAGGTAGCCGATATAGGACACGTTTTAGCGTACGTTGTTGTAATATTCCCGTTCATAATTGATTGGTGTTTCATATTAGGCCTATATACGTTAATATATATTTTAAATTTTTCTATTTATTTATCAAATTCACTAAATGTATTTAGACATCGATTTTATTGATTTATTTGTTCATCAATTTACTCATTAATTTGTTTATTTCTTTATTCATTTTGTCTCGCCTGCGTGGCAAAAAAAAAAAACTAGACATAGACGCCGCTTTTCTGGTGGCGGCGGCGACGGCGGCGTCAACATCAAAAACTTAACCTGAGGTTAAGTTTTTGAATTTTTAATATAATTTTGAAAGTATAAATTCTTCTTTAATGAAACTTGGACCAAAGGGAAATCAAGTATTTCCGATCATGTGAGTACAATTTTAGGTTACAAAGTCAAGGTTAATGGTCATTTCGGGTCAACAGACTTGGACTATGTTGTGGCATCATCATCGAAAACTTAACCTCAGGTTAAGTTTTTGAATTTTTAATGTAATTTTGNCACAGGTAAAATCAGGAGTCCACCACCGCGGGAAAGAAACAGGCCAGCCGGTAAAGGCACTCAGCCGCAGACAGAAACACATTCTCGTGTTATGAGAAGTAGCCAGGGTTACGAATCACCACGCACGGCAGAGAGAGATCAAGAGATGATGACCAAAGGCGGTGTCTGCCGAGCCATTAGGAAAGGAGGCAAAACCATCTTCCGACCATCAAGACCGAGGTACGTTATGCCGACGTCTCCATCTATAAACTGTATCTATGTTCAAATCGGCAACCCGGTACTTTCAATCTCAGGCATTATTTTAAAAGTTATCCGTCACAGACTTTGCACTATTATGCCAAAGAGCTCAATGCAATAGAGGTTCACTGACATCTCAAATAATATTCCCTTTAACAGTAAGTGATTGGCTATCTTTGTTTTTTTGCATGATTAATTCTTACCCATATGTACATTTGATATCATGTAATTATGATTCATGAGAGTCCACGCGTAAGAGTATTCGAGATTGAAACAATAATTTCCTTCAGGATTCCTTTTTTTAAAATATAATTCTTATATTTTCTATATAGAAAGCACAGGTATTCTATCAGTTTCATTTGTCTTATCATTCTCATGTGCTTCGTTTAACTCTTCTACTTTCCTTTTCTGCTAAAGTTTTTTTTTTGATAAGTTTGTCATATTGAGTTGCGAAAAATAAATCAAGAGAATCTGATTGTGCTTCAGATGTGCTTCTGAAAAGAAAATACACGAAGTCAGGTTACTGTCTTACCTGAAAATACAATGTGCCTGAACAAATTATGTTCCTTGACTCTATTCTAACCTATTTATCATGCAGGAGCTTCATGGAGGTGCTGCACAGTGAGAACCACTTTGAGTTCTTCCGTCGCTACCTCCAAGTGGAGATGAACAACGAGCTTCCGCTCGCCTTCTGGCAGTCGGTCGAGCAGATCCGTACAGAAAACTGCCGGGATCCCAAGGTTCGGCAGGCCAAGGCTCAGGCCATCGTCAAGAAATACTTCAATAAATCCACGAACTATGGTAAGGAACAAAATTATGTTGATGTTAACATTAAAGTGGAGTTTGGAATACACTATTGTATCCTTCAAACGAAGTTCAAATAAGCCAGTTCATAGTTGCAGTCTGAGCATGAGCAGATAAAGGTCATTGCAGACCAAATTGTGCAATACACGGAGACGAAATACTGGATACGTGCTCATGAAAGTTATGTAATTAATTTTCATGTATGTACAAGCAGTGCACTCCATGATACACAGGTGGAAGTATTATTTGAAAAGGGGGAAACAAAGGCTATTTATGTAGCACCTCCATCGCTGTAGGAGTGATTATTATTCCAAATGTACAAAGCGGGACCTCGTCATGTTTTGAAGATCTGTGGATATCTGGGGTCATTTGGGACACGTGCTTACTGTGAACTGGTACATTAACCATACTTTCTTTTCTTTCCTGATATCATTTGGAATGTTATAATTTTTTTGTTTGGTTTAATATATAATTTATTTTATTCAAACTTCAAACTTTTGTAAGAAATGAAAACATATGAAAGATGAAAAAAGGTAGCATACTCTTATATCATCAAAAAGGCATAAGATATCGGAGCATGTATGAAATGATGGCGAGTCAATACCAAACTTTTAATCTGAGTTTAATATAAAATTCATACCTGTATTTGTGTTTTTAATGTAGGCCTAATCTCAGATAGGATTCATGACATTTCTTGTTGTCGGAGTCTACAAACATTGATAAAAGGAAGGAAATCAAGAGGCTGTTAAGTAATTGGGAAATGTAATGTCTCTAGGCAGTGGTAGAATTAGCGGACACAACTCGCCCATACCCACACCCTTTTGTGAAACCCTGTTGGCACAACAACAAAATTTGCCCTCAATAATCGTGTAATTTTTCTGAACGGTGCCCCTCCCCTCCTTTTCACCTGATCTTGGATCCGCCCCTGATTCTAGGTGCCGATCTGGCCACGGAGGCCGAAATCATCGCTGATATTCCAAAGATGGAAAAGGTCACGCCCAAGATGTTGATGTCTGCGCAGACCTGTGTCGCAAAGAGCATGGAAGAGAAATGGTATGTAAACTCACATTTA
>BEXV01002445.1:45825-57655 GCA_003118195.1 Hemicentrotus pulcherrimus
ATTACTCATCTCTCACCTTCCATTATTTATCCATAATCGTTCTCAAACTCTTTCACTATCTCATACATTTTCCCTTTCTGTATCTACATTTTCTTGTGAGGAAATTCGGATCATTTATTAATAACATAGTAAAGTGTAATGACATACTGAGGCATATATAAGTTGCAAATAAGTTGAGAACTTTTAATCACAAATTGCAAACATAAATCATTTAATAGTGATACAAGCTTCCAGAGTTGTTGAAACTTTTAACATGAAAATTCTCTACTTAATGCTGTATTAAATATACATTAACTCAAATCGGAACTGTTGACTTTACAAGTTATTCCATAATATATGCATTATAGTCTTCAATACTAAGTATACTGTAAATGGAATGCATCTTATGTATTCCATATATATTTATGCCTTTATGATCTAACATTCCTGATATTACAGAAATTATTTCCAGTATAATATTTATTTTAGATTGAATACGGATTATGATAGAGGTAAAACAAAATTAAAGGCGCACTTCTTCATTATATCGATTTCATGGCTTCAATACAAATTTTAACAAAGAACGTATCACTTACCTCATCATTGTCACAGTGGAGATTTATTTTCATTAACATTTTAAATGTATAAGTATGTAAAGCATGGTCTATGACAGCTAATTTTCTTTTGTTTAAGGTCATTTTTAACAAGTTAATGCAGGTTTTGATATAGGTATGGATAAATCGAAAATCAAAATGACAACGAACATTATTGGCATTAGTTAACACTGAGCATCATAAAAGCCCCAGTGAAGAAGTTACAGGGAAAAAAATATTGTGGCAGTAAATTTAGGTCGTATCTCTTCTGTCTTCTATGAAATTCTTCATCCATATTATGGCATATCAGAGCAACAGTTTGTCATGGAATCTCTTTTGATTGAGTGCCAGCTCACATACAAAAAAGGGGTTGTATTTTCACTTCATTTGGAGCCTTTGTACCGTGTTCAGTTAAAATAAGAGACAAATCCTTGACAGCATCGTTAATTGGTAGAATTCATTCACTTAAAAAAGAGCACAGTAGATAATACATATTTACATGAATATAATTGATAGACTAGTCACTACTATTCAATATTGCTTAATAAATTTCAAATATATAATGGACATTTATATACATGCATATTAATTGATCAATTAATATATTTTATACACAAATTGATTTCATTGAAAAACTATTTACTATCGGTGAAAAACACAATTATTTTTTCTTTCTATTATCCTTTATTTACACATAATTATGTATAAACAAAAAATCATTTTAACTGAAGAAGTAGCATTTCTTCTTCATAATACATATATTTCCATGTTCATTGACGATATAATTTATAGTGAAACATTTCTAGCTTTAATACATTGAATTGAACCAGTTCATTAATTTATTTTTTGTTAAAACACATATCATGCAGCCAAAGGCCCATATTGTCAGCTTTTAAAAAGTATTGAGATATTTACAATATGATACAAACATCAAAACATAAAAATCAATATACATGTAAATAGTATAGCAAAGGTAAAATCAAACAAAAATATAATTGCAGGTTTACAAATGAAACGAGATTTGTAGATATTTATTTATAAAATAATATAAGCATAAACATGGCAAGGATAAATATATACCGGTATGTACTTGAGCATTAAGCATTAAAATACCTTAACCTCATCGAACCATAGCACCTTGAATAAATGAGAAATTTAAGACTCATACAAAAAATGCATGAGTGAGAACAGGAAAAAAAAAACTTTGATAGCACAGATGATAATACCCTAGAAAAAAATGCAAAAGTCATGCAGATGAAGACTGCTACATTTCTACCACAAATAGGTAATATCCTCTCATAATCATGTCATAATCATCTAATAAAATGAATTTGAATTGTGTAATGTTAATAACAATAGGAACATTTCTTTATATTTTTTATACTAGTTAATACAAATATAACACGGCCACAAAGAAATGGGTACTCATACATGTACATGAATAGACGGTAAAAATGGTGTCTGATAAAGCTTTTGTGGTCATTCTTTATTTGTTTCCTGAGTGTCAAAATAGTTGAAATTATGGCTCTATAGAGATCACACAGTTGTTACCTCCCTCTTAAAGTCAATACAATGTGACACAGTCCTTGTAAGGACTGAAGTAAACTGTTTTGAGCTTGTGTCTAGCCTAAAAGTCCTTGCCTAGTCTCTAAACCAAAGATATTATAGCACTTGCTCTACACAGAACATACAATGTGACAGTCCTTGCGAGAACTAATGTATACTGTTTTGAGCTTGTGTCTAGCTTAAAAGTCCTTGCCTAGTCTCTAAACCAAAGAGATTATAGCACTTGCTCTACACAGAACATACAATGTGACAGTCCTTGAGTCCTTGTGAGAACTGATGTATACTGTTTTGAGCTTGTGTCTAGCCTAAAAGTCCTTGCCTAGTCTCTAAACCAAAGAGATTATAGCACTTGCTCTACACAGAACATACAATGTGACAGTCCTTGACTCCTTGTGAGAACTGATGTATACTGTTTTGAGCTTGTGTCTAGCCTAAAAGTCCTTGCCTAGTCTCTAAACCAAAGAGATTATAGCACTTGCTCTACACAGAACATACAATGTGACAGTCCTTGACTCCTTGTGAGAACTGATGTATACTGTTTTGAGCTTGTGTCTAGCCTAAAAGTCCTTGCCTAGTCTCTAAACCAAAGAGATTATAGCACTTGCTCTACACAGAACATACAATGTGACAGTCCTTGACTCCTTGTGAGAACTGATGTATACTGTTTTGAGCTTGTGTCTAGCCTAAAAGTCCTTGCCTAGTCTCTAAACCAAAGAGATTATAGCACTTGCTCTACACAGAACATACAATGTGACAGTCCTTGACTCCTTGTGAGAACTGATGTATACTGTTTTGAGCTTGTGTCTAGCCTAAAAGTCCTTGCCTAGTCTCTAAACCAAAGAGATTATAGCACTTGCTCTACACAGAACATACAATGTGACAGTCCTTGTGAGAACTGATGTATACTGTTTTGAACTTGTGTCTAGCTATCTTTGAAACATGCTTTAACCCTCATAAGGTCAGAGGGGGGGGGGGAGATATTTATCCTCCACCCACTAGACATATTTACCTTGATTTTCCATCTTGTAGAGAAGTTCCAGGTTAAAGTGAAGAAAAAAACTTGAATCTGTATCACTCTTTAAAACCTGCAATAAGCAAGTAATGAAAAAGAAAGAAAATAAATGGATTATAGCATGTGTCTGTTAAACATAAGCTACATTAGGGCAGTCTGCGTCATAACTACTTGACATTATTTGAGCATGTGTAAGCTAACATTTTACATATGAAAATATACACAATAATAAGTAAATTGTGTAAGTCATACAATAGCTCAAAGTTCTTAGTGTGGAAGCATGCGGTAGAAGGCCTGGTATTCAGGATGAGAAATGACGGCTGTGTCACCAGTGCAGAGGGTCATTAGGTCTGTGTACTTTCCTTGGGAGAGCTTGGGGTTTCCCATCCTGTACAGAGGTTCCACGTCAATGGCTTCATCATTTGTTCCTCTTCGCCTGCTGGTCAGTGAAATAGAATCGAAACCATCTTCTAGATGAGAGTACTTGAATCCAATAGTATCTTGACCTCTCTTAGTCACCTGGAGTGCTCTGAACTTGGTCCAGTCGATGGCTTGACTTCCCTCTGACGAGCGAACTCTCAGAAAACCTCTCCTTTGGCTATAAGTCTTCCAATCCATTATATCAGCTGTCTTGACTGTAATGACTGTGTAAGATCTAGGACGAGTCCTTGCCATTCTACAGATGCAGGCAAGCTGGGCTGGCAACATAATCTCTCCCACCTGCTGGATGGCTCTCTCTACGACACTGTGCATTGAATCTCCCTCGGACTGCCCGTGTCCAGCTTCAAAGAAGTATTGTCTTATCCTTTTGATAGACTTCGCCCCTTCTATGAAGGCCAACATCATACTGGGCAGAATAGAATTCTTATTCTGCCCGGGGCAACCATCTGCAAAGAATTCTACTTATTCTATGCCATCATTATCCAGCCCACACAGATAGGAATGTATATGTGAAGCAATTTCACAAGATCCACGTTTTGTTTGGCCTTCATGTGACAGGAAGCAAGTTCCTTCATTGGTACCAAGACTGAACACAGTGAAGTTATAATTGGCTAATCTACGTTTATAGAAAAGCTCTGACCGGGTAGACTTGGGAAGGTAGATGACCTGCTGCAGGTCAAAAACTGCAGCATGGAATGTCGGATCTGAGCAAGCTCTTTCCTTGGCTGCCATCTTCATCTCCCTCACTTTATTTTTGTCATCGATGTGTTTTGTGAAGTCAGTTGCAAGATGTTCTTTCTCACTCTGTGTACCCCTGTGATATGTATCACAGATCCCACACTGATCTTTCTTCGGGGAGTGAAACTTCAGTTTCATCTCTCTTAAGACCGTCTTGTATAGAGAAAGAGAGGGACCGTCTTCATTCTCTTGTTGATACATACAATGCATTTTCTCAGCATTCAAATCAGATGACAGGTACTCGCATCTGCTACTTGCACGACAGTAGTGCGATTCCATCCTTGGGAATTTATCTATGTGCTTTCGCACACTATCACGCAAAAGGGTGTCACGTTCGGTAGTCTGACGTCCTCCTCGAAGTTCTCCTTCAAGAAGGCCGCAGGATAGCATTTTGTTGACAACAGTCTTTGTTTGTCTTGATGAGATGCCAAGTGTAGAAAGAAACATCTGCTTGCACACTTGAGTTTTCTTCAATGGATCTGTCGAAGAAGGAAGGTTGTAGACAATCTTGCGTTTGTTTCCTGTCATCGTCACGTTGAGTTGTCTTGCAATCCACTCTCTCTGCTTCAGAAGATTGTTAAGATCAAAGAAGGAGGAACGGATCTTGGCTCTTTCTTCTCTGTCATAACTTGCACAGGAAAACTTCCTGGAGGCACATCTTGTGCAACGGGTATCATATGAAGCTTCCCTCCGCGCAGGCATCATCTTTCTGGTTTTTTCGCTGATGTACGCTTCACCAGTATTTCTTTTACGCTTTACGATAGCATTCTTGCTCTTGATCTCCTTAGGAACCCTGGACTCTTGATCTTCTGGAGCTGGTTCCCCTTCAACCAAAAAGTCCTCAGGCAAGGGCTCTAATCTTGCCGACTCGCGAGGAAGATCTGCGTTTTCAGGAATGTCTTGAAGGTCCACAGTGCTTGACATCATGTCATTCTGCTGCTGACAACTTTGAACCTCTTTTGATTGTGATGAACCTGATGATGTATCTGTGTTTATGAGGCTGTTGTCTGAGCTGCTTAGCACCTCAGCAACACAGCAAGCTTCCTGAATTGGCACATCTGCCAACTCTGTCAAACCATTTAAGTCATCAACATTAATATTTGCTTCAGCAAATGCAAGGTTATGGCATGAGCATTGATCACTTAAAGTAAAATGGTTATAACATAAAAAACAAAGGCATCTGTGGCAAGCAGCCCATACTTCTTCAAAGCAATGGAAATGTTCACATCTAGCAGGTAGATTGGGTGGACCAATGTTAGTAGGTTCTGTGTTAATTGGTACTGTCCTTAATAAGGCTAGAGGAATTAAGTCACTGTCAGTGTCTGAATCTATGGTTTCAGAATCTGGGTCTTCTGTAAGGGTAATTGGCTTTGTCATTAACGAGGCTAGAGGAATTAAGTCACTGTCTGAATCTAAGGTATCAGAATCTGAGTCTTCTGTAAGGGTAACAGTTCCTGCCCACTCTCCATCTGCCCAGTTCATGGTTACTCGCGAACCCACCCTCAAATTTCCAGAGAAGAGCAGGTCTCCTTTCTCGACACAGTTAATCTCCCCATTTCTGTCCCACCTTACCAGAACATCCTTGTTATCATCCGCCCTGCACAGAGTTATAATTCAATGACATTGATAATGGAATAAAACATAACTTTATCTTTATGAACATTTGAGATGACTACGGTAAATACATAGGAAGTGTATGATTAGTTGTCAGGATAGTTCTTGTGACGCTTAAATATACTGATTACGTAATACTTGTAAGACCGTTTAAACATAGAATACTCAATAACTTCATATCAATAAGTATAAATCAAGATTCAAAGATTTTACATTTGTGCTTAAAAGAAAAAAAAGTTAAAAGTTTTTCTGCGGCTTGGCAATGGATTAAATATGTTCAATTAATCACTTAAAAGAAGAAATATATTTATTTTCTATCATTATGTTGAAATCTATGTCATCTTCATGAAGCATAAATAATCCGAGAGTAGACTTTAATACTCTTGTAATTTTCTCTTTTTTCTACAGCTAATAGCAAGCTATCCTTTTCCTCGTAAAGGATACAGTTATTAGAAATAGTTCGATTTATTGAACGGGTGATGTTGGAAAAGTTGAAATTGAATATATGAACACAAAAAGAAATAAATTAAAGATGTACTATAGGATTTTTCAAAATTTTGATATCATCCTTATGCCACCCAAGTACATGTAGGCAATCGTCCAATAATACAACAATTTTTTAAAAACTAATTTCTAATGAAAGATATAATGTCCCTCAAATTCTTACTAATAATTATAATACAAACAAAAGTATACCCCATTCTCATTATGGCGCGCACCAAAAGTCACGCAATTAGTGTAACCTTTCGTGCGCACCAAGTAGAGCCAATGACTCTCTCAGTATTCTCACTACCACCAACAATCTCGATCTATAGTAGTTATCTTGTTTCAAGGCCGAACCAAAATATGTATGATTGACAGAGTGAACATTCAAGTCACTTGAAGGTACAAATTAAACTGGAATTTGTTATCCAATTATTTTGATGATCATGGCTCCTTAAAGTGACTGGGTAACATTGTTGAAGGTTGATGACAAAAATTGCTTAATTTTTGTATAAAATGTTACTTACTATATTCCTTCTGCAGTATTAACCCTCTGACAGGCAAAAAATCCTTTAAAAATTCTGAAACCACAAAGATATCTATGGTTTTCTTTGAAGGCATCGATGGGAGGCACCCTGTAACAGTGATTAACAGTAAATTCTCCCAACCATTTTTTAATTTTCCCAACCGTTTTTCCATGAAAAAAAGACCTAAAACAGGCTATAAAAAATCTGTCAACACTTAAATGTCTGGAATGGAATGCAGAGCCATTTTATTGCTTTGTGAGATTTCCATTCACCTAAAATGTAACTAAATTGTTCTATAGATCTAGATCTAGACCTAGTTGGGAGAATTAAGGAATCGATCAGATCAGTTTATCCCAATTTGTACCAAGAATAATGGTCCGTTTTCACTCAAATTTTCAGATTATCTTTAATTGTACATCTAGCATTGAAGTCACTACCTTAGAACCACTATCTCTCATCTGAACAATGTTACCCAGTCCCTTTAATAAAACAAATGTGGTCAAAATTGGAAGCGGAAATGATGTAAATGGTTAAAAGAACTTACATCTTTAAGCTCTTTGCAGACTGCTGAATGCAGGAAATGATAAACCAACAGTCCACAGCTGAAATATGAAAGACATTTGGCAATAAATTGAACTTCTTAAGCAACCTTTGAACACTAACTTTTGGAGGGAGAAAATTGAGCTCAGTATGAACATGAATGCTGTCAATTATTTTAGTCTAGTCCCAAATCCATACAAACAAAAGACACAATAACAAAAACATAAATAAATAAATAACTGATGGTTCCTTAATAAAACAAATCATATGGTGTAAAATTGAAGCGGAAATGATGTAAATGGTTAAAAGAACTTACATCTTTATGCTCTTTACAGACTGAATGCAATGCGAGCTGAAAAGCGGTTTGAATGCTGAATGCAGGACATGATGAACCAACAGTCCACAGCTGAAATATGAAAGACATTTGACAATCAATATTTAACTTCTTAAACAAGTTTGAACACTACATTTTGGAGGGAGAAAAAGGCATATAACATATACTAATGTAATTGAGCTCAGTATGAACATGGAGTCGATTATTTTAGTCTAGTCCCAAATCCATACAAACAAAAAGACAAAATAATAAAGATATAAATAATTAACCTTATCCAATGTAACTTCTTAAGCAACCTTTGAACACTAAATTTTGGAGGGAGAAAAAGGCATATAACATATAGTAATGTAACTTAGCTCAGTATGAACATGAATGCAGTCAATTATTTTAGTCTAGTCCCAAATCCATACAAACAAAAAGATGAATAAATAAATAACTGATGGCTCCTTAATAAAACAAATCGTGTGGTGTAAAATTGAAGCGGAATGATGTAAATGGTTAAAAGAACTTACATCTTTATGCTCTTTACAGACTGGATGCAAGACGAGCTGAAAAGTGGTTTGAATGCTGAATGCAGGAAATGATGAACCAACAGTCCACAGCTGAAATATGAAAGACATTTGACAATCAATATTTAACTTCTTAATCAACCTTTGAACACTCAGAAAAAGGCACAACATATTATACTAATGTAATTGAGCTCAGTACGAACATGAATGTAGTAAATTATTTTAGTCTAGTCCCAAATCCATACAAACAAAAAGACACAATAACAAAAACATGAATAAATAAATAACTGATGGTTCCTTATTAAAACAACTAATACAGTGCAAAATTGAAGTGGAATGATGTAAATGGTTAAAAGAACTTACATCTTTATGCTCTTTACAGACTGGATGCAAGACGAGCTGAAAAGTGGTTTGAATGCTGAATGCAGGAAATGATGAACCAACAGTCCACAGCTGAAATATGAAAGACATTTGACAATCAATATTTAACTTCTTAATCAACCTTTGAACACTCAGAAAAAGGCACAACATATTATACTAATGTAATTGAGCTCAGTACGAACATGAATGTAGTAAATTATTTTAGTCTAGTCCCAAATCCATACAAACAAAAAGACACAATAACAAAAACATGAATAAATAAATAACTGATGGTTCCTTATTAAAACAACTAATACAGTGCAAAATTGAAGTGGAATGATGTAAATGGTTAAAAGAACTTACATCTTTATGCTCTTTACAGACTGGATGCAAGACGAGCTGAAAAGTGGTTTGAATGCTGAATGCAGGAAATGATGAACCAACAGTCCACAGCTGAAATATGAAAGACATTTGACAATCAATATTTAACTTCTTAATCAACCTTTGAACACTCAGAAAAAGGCACAACATATTATACTAATGTAATTGAGCTCAGTACGAACATGAATGTAGTAAATTATTTTAGTCTAGTCCCAAATCCATACAAACAAAAAGACACAATAACAAAAACATGAATAAATAAATAACTGATGGTTCCTTATTAAAACAACTAATACAGTGCAAAATTGAAGTGGAATGATGTAAATGGTTAAAAGAACTTACATCTTTATGCTCTTTACAGACTGGATGCAAGACGAGCTGAAAAGTGGTTTGAATGCTGAATGCAGGAAATGATGAACCAACAGTCCACAGCTGAAATATGAAAGACATTTGACAATCAATATTTAACTTCTTAATCAACCTTCCAACACTAAATTTTGGAGGGAGAAAAAGGCACAACATATTATACCAATGTAACTTAGCTCAGTATGAACATGAATGCAGTCAATTATTTTAGTCTAGTCCCAAATCCATACAAACAAAAAGATGAATAAATAAATAACTGATGGTTCCTTAATAAAACAAATCATATGGTGTAAAATTGAAGCGGAAATGATGTAAATGGTGAAAAGAACTTACATCTTTATGCTCTTTACAGACTGGATGCAAGACGAGCTGAAAAGTGGTTTGAATGCTGAATGCAGGAAATGATGAACCAACAGTCCACAGCTGAAATATGAAAGACATTTGACAATCAATATTTAACTTCTTAAACAAGTTTGAACACTAAATTTTGGAGGGAGAAAAAGGCATATAACATATACTAATGTAACTGAGCTCTGTATAAACATGAATGTACAGTAGAACCCTGGTCCCTAGTCAATTATTTTAGTTTTACGTAACAGAGTTCCAAAACAATTACATACCACAGACCCTATAGCCAGCCTAGGCTTAACTTAGCCTAAGCGAAGTTAGCCTAGGACCAGCAATGACAATGCAGCATTTATACAATTAAATATAAATGAAGTTATGGATCTAGAGATATTGACCTGTCAATATAATAATTGATACCTAGACTAGTCTAGATCTAGTCTATAGATAGATCTCTAGGCCTATCAAGGCATTTTTTTTTACAAATGATATAGACCCTATACATTTTTGGTATCAAGCATGATTTTTACATGCGTCTGTTTGCTGGTCCCTCTGAAGGTTATTCAGGCAGCGCATGTAGTCTAGATCTAGACCCTAGAGACAGTGTATGTGATTGTGGCGTAAATTGTTACCGTGCTTAAAATTTAACGCCTGGGGGGGCCTACACAATAATGCGCGTAGGGGAATGCACTTTAATATAAGCGCACAGACAAGTACAAGTAAGAGTGGAATATGGCTGAATGTTGCCTAAGGCTAGTCTCTGATTAAAAAGTGGTCTAGAATCTACAGGGAAAGCCCCCGAGCTGCATAGTTTAGACCTATGATGGCATAATGTTCTTGCCCTCTCCGGTTTAGACTAGTAATATTTTTATTTTGCACATAAAATGCCATGTAATAAGCTAACAATATACTAAATATAGGAGTAAGTTAGATTTAAAGTTATAGTTTAACCAAGTTTATTGTTTAGATTTATTTGTAGGCCTGAGATCTAAGTTGGATCTAGACTAGATCTAGACCTCTAGACTAGATCTAGACCTCTGGAGTCTAGCTAGCCTAGGTCTAGATCTAGTCTAGACCCTATCTCTAGACTTCTATCTCTTGATGGCTAGGCCACAACTATAAAACATCAGTTCCCAACAAACATGTTAGGGTTACTTAACATGAGTAATTATAGTTACACCAAACCTATAAGTTAACAGTCGATATCAGAGACTGAAGCTCTCTCTCTACTCTCTCTCTCTCTCTATCTACTCTTGGAACTTACACGCAATGCGGTGTATGGGGCTCTATTTAAAGAAATTTTCAATCACGAAACAAAATTTGCTCTTTCTTGTCTTTTTATCAAATTTATGATTTTTTGTTAAGTATCATTCTGTTCATATTGTTGTAAAATTTAATTACCTGGGATTTTCGCTCCTAATACTGCCTTCTTCATGAGAAAACCTCTCTCATCGATGAGAGTAATACCCTGGAGACGGTTCGTAAAAACGACGATCGGGCTAGCAGACGATGAAAACATATCGCAGAGCACTAAAAAGTGGCCCTCGACTTTGGCGGGCCATTCGCGACGCTTCGTAAAACTCTACACAGTGCAAATAGCTTCGAGATGCGTTTTCACGAAGCGTCCTGCGAGTACACACAGTTTACGGGACAGATCGTGAAAACGGACTTTGTCAATTTCAACTACCTTTCGCGTTTCATGATGTCACGTATGACGTAACTAGACAATTTCAGACTCTACAAATTTGTGAAATTGTAGGCATTATGATACTTAATTCGAATATCGAAAAAAATTGTTTATTGAATTTACATCGATTTTTGCCTCTTGGGACACTTCGTAAAAACGGTGACGATTTGTGAGCGTTTTCATTGATATTATGCAAGTGTGGAAGAACGTCAGAGAAAAAATGTTCCCTGAAAAGCATTGCTCTTCAATTGCCTTCGTGTTCGTAATATGACACATAAAAAGCTTTAAAACGAGGCCCAATTTTTAAGCCACATGTTTGTGAAGCACGGGCGTCCGACCAACCACCAGAGTGGGG
>BEXV01002446.1:28205-49641 GCA_003118195.1 Hemicentrotus pulcherrimus
TCTTCTCTCTCTATCTCTCTCCTTACTCTTTTCACTGTTCAGTGGGTGGTATTTGCCCCCATGCTCCCTTGCAGCTACACAATCGGTATCATTATGATAGTTATCTACGGTAGATGTTGAAATAGTCGGATATCATGGTAGATCAATAATCGTTCTTTAGTACATTTTCTCCTCATTATTGCTCAATTTTGGCTGTTCAATGTATGTCCCCTGCATGTTGTGTCCAAAGCCCGTTGATGACGTCACTGGCATTATGTACGATTGTTATCTAGGGTAGATGATAAACCAGTCGAACCTCATGAAAGGATAACAATGTTGACAATGACAGCCAATGGGCATTCTTAATAATTTCCCTGGAGGGGTGATGTAGTGTTTTAAGCCCCACTACACTACTTATAGCTACTTGCGCCCTCTATATAGCAAACAATGCCTAATCGGTGCCTGTTGGTCCCCCATGATCCCGTTTTTCTTATGTTAATTAAGAGCTGATTTGATGAGATAACCATCTGTCAAGTGACATTGCAGGAGTATAATCCCCCTTGGCCAAACTAGTACAGACGCGCATTAAAGGGCAAAGGTAATCAATTTCTATAATTATGCAGAAGGTCATAATTCGCTCACACCAGACTTATTGAAAATACCATTAATAGGTGAACAAGTCTACACACAGCAAACCCGGAGTCATATAACCAAACAATATTAAAACAAATACCACCTAGCCTCTCGGAGAGCCTTCGGGTGAAGATACTGACTTTATGGGGAATACGAAGCCTGTTGGTCATAAAACTTAAGGCAAATCACCCGTTATTGGATAAACACCCAAACGGTATCGAATGCCCCATAAAAATGCACACCTGTGCGTCTTTAGAACAATAGCTTGAGTTGTCAAATAAAGGGGACTTTCCTGCACCCCTCTACATGCAAATGTGCAATCGCAGTACAGAGGAAAGCACTCTTGCAAGAATCATATTGATCCCATCTTACCCAGGTCATTTCCAATATCTAGGTACAATGGCGGATATAATAGAGACACAGAACAACATGATGTATGAAATTTATGTTTACACAAACCATGATACTGTTTTCTTCTCTGAAATAGTGCTCCGGCGTCATTCGTTCTCTGGTTTACTTCATCAAAGATATAGCATGAGAGTTGCCATGCAGCGGGCTTCTGATGATGTTTAGGGTTACGTTTAGGATGATGTGTTACGTTAGGTGCAGCGTTAAATTTAAGAAATCGGTTAGTCTATGGGATATTGCCTGCGGAGTTTGTCGCTGGAGCATGTATCGTACAAACATACCGCATCTAGCCTGACGCCGTTCAAACACGAATATTGTTGAGGATATCCCGTATTGATCCTCTCTCTTTTTTTGCTTCATAGGAGAAGTTATCGATTGTTAAAACAAGCTACGTTCACTTGTACTTCTTTTTAAATTCATGATAGTAGTTAAGCCACAAGTATATCAGCAAGAAACGCTACCGTTCATCCCCCCCCCCCTCCCCTCTCCTTATCCATCCCCTTCCACCCACTTATCAAAATGACTCAGTCATGCCTTGCGGGGGTGTGGCTGGTAATCTAGCCAGTCCTACGGCACAGTGTCATGCAGCTCTGTAACGGCGAAGAGAATTTCAAGTGGACGAACGCAGTCTCCAGAACTTACTTGCCTCGGGCCATAACCGATACTCCATATCAACTAGAAAAGTGAATGATAGTCGTGATAGTACAGCTTGGTGTGGAATTTCTCCCCTCACCACTTCCCCCCAAAACCCTTCTACCCTGATTTGAGAATTTTAAAGCACCCACTTTCCTCTAGGTTAAATACAAGGGACATAGTCCATGTACATGAGTTTAAAACACGTGGAAGGCATCAACAAAAAGAGACAGGGCCCATTGGATGTTCACTTTTTTGTTTATAAATCAGAAGATGTAATCCGTTCCTGTCTTTAAAATCAGCCCTATTTTGATCTATGTAATTGGTCACAATTATCTCTTGAAATTCCAGACTCGTAGTTTACTGTTTATGTTCTAAGTGTTGAAGCGTTTGTGCCACAGTGGTACATGCACGACATAAATGGTAACTGTTCAAAGATTCATTAATCACACATCTGCAACGCGGTGGAATGAGTAGAGAGAAAGAGAGAGAAAGAGAGATAGAGAGAGAGAGAGACGGTGTATGGGAGAGCATAAATACAAAAGTGAAACAGAGGGAGAGAATCACATAGTGAGAGTGGTCAACAGTGGGAAAGAGAGAGAGAGAGAGAGAGAGAGAGAGAGTAAAAGAGACAGGCACTCAATAGAGACAGAGTGAAAGCATGCAAGATAGACAGAGATTTAGACTGGGAAAGAGAGAGAGAGAGAGAGAGAGAGAGAGAGGAGATAGAGAGAAAGCTAGAGACATCTCTGTTATCACTGACAATCAAATTATGTAGCTCGTAATCAAATAACGTCTTTCGTTATTGGTTTTTTATTGAGTTTGCGACAAAATGAGTTGAGCCATAAAAGTGACCGCAAAAATGCATTCGCAGAACATATAATAAGCGGCTAATGATACACATTGCATAAGATCTATTAATACATAACAAAATGAAACAGGGAAATATCTATTGTGTTGATGAAGCATAGACAAAATAGAGGGGAATAGCGAACAGAATAGTTTTGCTGATAATTCTCAGTCATTCAGGGATTTTGATACACGCCTACGACCAGTATCAAATAAAACTGCTGTTTGGCATTGCCATCGAAAATAAAGCATTTTGTGTATTATTTTGGGGCACATCCATGTTATTAACTAAGGGTGCGATGATCCATCACATATTTTCAAAATTAATTATACCACCACTCTGCTATGACTACTGCTCTTTGGGCGATCCCCATCATTGCCCATTATGAAGTTAGGTTCTGAGTTAATCCTGCTTGAAATTCTGCGATGCTAATGCGGCCCCTTGCATCTACTTACAACAAATGTTCATAGGAAAAAAAGCCAATTTGCTTAGATTACTGGTGTTAACCGCGTATATGAGTCCGGCCTGGAGGCCACATTTCGGTCATGATGACCTTGGCCTTGGATTGAGTAGCATGTCCAAACCATACGGAAGGTAATATTTCCTGATCAAGGGCTTAATGACTGAGAACTGCTGGATTCTACTACATCACTGCTTAATATAAGCACTTTCCAACAAAACATTGCCTATCTTGACCCTGAGTCAGTTGAAGAGTACTATGAACATGCCAATATGTTTTGTTTTTTAATAGTCAACAGCCTATTTCCGTACGCAAAATTCGGCTGCTATAGGGCCTTTTTGTGAGAGGTGAATATCTTTATAAAGATTTCTTGTTTTCACCTTCACTCATATTCCTACATTCAAACTCACAAATAATTTCTATGAATCAAAATAATAACAGATTAATGAAGTGACGAATACACTTTAAGGACGACCGGTTAAGTTGAAAACGCAAACGGCATTTCATCATGCCCCTTTGTTTAGCCCTAGTAGCCCCAAAATGTAGTTCGAACACGAAGCCTGTGTAAAGTGTTCGACGCTTTAAATAGAACGAAAAATAGGTTGGGGAGGGGTTCCTCTATTTAGAAATGAGGTTAAAAAGGCAAAATTCCTCACCGATCGATCTTTCAAAGGTCTTGAAGTATGTATCTGATGTCTTCGTCGAGAGGCGATACTCGTTTTAGAACTGGAACATAACGCCGGGCACTCTCGATTGGTAACCCGGCATTTTGGCAGCGACCCTACCTACCTCGGTCCCGCGTGTTAAAAATGATGAGGTAGATGCAAAGCTGCTGGGGAAACGGATCGCATGTAGCAAATTAATTCTAGACGACTAAAAAGGATAAGCGTGTCAAAAGGCACCAATGTACTTTTTTCCTAGAATGAACCTATACGATTGTCTTTTTTTTCCGAAAAATTAATATGTTTAAGACAAAACTGTCCTACCGTTCTTGAAAGAGACCGGGCTACATGTGTAAAAGAAGAGATTTTATTGCACGGGGGCCTTCATAGAGAGGAGAAGAGAGGGATGTCACGCCGGGGAAAGAAAGATTGGGAAGAAGAGACCTTTTGCACAGAAAGATATACAGACTCCCATAAAGAATAGAAAATATAGGGAATCATTTAATTGATACAGAAAAATAAAAAGAGGGAGAGGGGGGGGGGGGGTTTAAAGTAGTGAATCAAGACTTATCGAAGAGTGTGCATTGTGTGTTGGTATGGATAAAACAGCGTCTCACTTTACATCCGTTTCCATGATTTAATATTACTGCCCCTGAATGCAATTAATGGCGGCTTAACTTTTTGACAATCGTGGTATTTCTACATGTAACATTTTTAAAAAAAACTTTGAGTAGTTGACCACAGCTTATTAACTTTAGATGTTTGGACATTTACTAATTCATTCAAAATAATTTTTGAATATCATTAACAATATTGTCACGATTTACCTTTAACAATTTTGAGATAAATGGGGCCCCCTTTTTAGTCAGATGTATAATCTGATGATACACGTAGCATTGGCGAGAGGGTCGTGGTATCGATTGAGGGAGACATTCAAACTAACTATGACATCGCCATTAAAGACCCGATCTGAACAAACTAATACAACGTTATATCAATGGAAAGCCGAATAAAACATAAAAGAAAAATACAAAGGATTGTTATATATTGCACTTTTAGTATTGCAGAAGAGAAATTAAAACCTCATTTTCTGCACCCCTCCAAATAACGAGTCAACATTGGTCTAATTTGCCACAATTATGGTGACGATATAACATGTGGACCTGATCGGTTCACCTATCATGTATGCCCCTTAGGCGATGAGATGTGCTTATAAATGCAAAGTCATTGTGAATATACGTTCTCCACACAAGACGTTGTCATCAAGTCGATAGCTAGTGTTTAGATTGACAACTTACGGTTATCAGAGCTTTAAAATTCGAGTTTTCAGAGAGCTCTGACAGACACTAAAATAGCATTTTCTAATTGATATTATTGGGATCGGAATTCTTTTTTTAATTTTTATTTATTAGTGTAATAATTAAGGCGCATGAAAGTGAAGGAACGTTTCACTTCGCCAATGTTTCTACGCCCCTATTTTCATATACACAAGTCGCAATGATAGATATTATGTGCAATTATAATCAAATTGTCCATTTATTTTTTTCAATCCGAAAAACAAACCAATAATACTCTGTATGTGATTGTAAACATATTATTACCACCTCAGTTGTGAAATTGACCTAGACGTCATAAAAACATTATAAAAAAGCTGGGATTAATCTTATTTCCTTGGAAAAATTTGTTATGTTTATACCCGATTAGAATTGCTTCCAAATTATAATGGTAACTAATGTGTTGATTTCATCAATTTTCTCATATGATTTTGCTTTGGTTTTATTAATTCAAATATTTTATTGGATTCACACATCTCATTAAAAAAAAAAAAAATCTTGATACCTTGCTTCAAAGGCGTTCATCACCATCGTTCTATCGTAGGTCCACGGTTCTATACACACTTCCAAAACAGCGTCCTCTATCCAAAAAGTTTGGCCTACTTGGTATAGTGAGTAGCAATATGATAAAAAATACTAAGGGAAGTGAAAAAAAAGGAGTGGAAACTCTTGTTATTAATTCGAACGCATCCGTGAGTTCTAAATCGTTACAATGGGATGTGTAACATTACACTTGGCTTTAAAGTTCCATGCTCCGAGCCGCGCTTCCACTGCGGGGAATTTTGGAGGCAAGGCACCATGCATTTTCAAATTTATTACAAAATATTGAATTACCGGCAAAATTTCAGTGTAAATCATAAACTTTATGATTATGAGGATTGTATTGGGGATAGTGTTTCAAACAACTTTTCAAATTTAGTACTCCGCCCTTCCTATAATTTGGGTGCCAAAGTTGGTAAAAGAAAAATTAGATCCTGACCAAAAATCAGTATCTTGGGATAATGCGTTACTTTGTGCATGTTTTAATGTCCCGTTATTTAATCCATGATTTACCATCTTCGACAACATTTGGTTTGATTATGCGTATTTTCGCGGTTTTTTTTTTTGTTGTTGTTGTATTTTTGCAGTTGGAAAAGGGATGAAATTACACAGGTTTGTGTTCGCTTGTTCTACTCATTACACATTCAACAATTCAACAGTTGCTGGGATACCGTTTGCTGATGTAAAAAAAATTTAAATCCTGAAATGTCATGATCTCTTTTATCTCACCACCTGGTGAACAGTTGCAGATTATCGCATGACCTTTCGGCGGCTTTGAGTATGGGGTCAAAGAAAAGCGGCTTCATTCCACTCCTTTCTTTCACCTCACTGATAATAGGTTGATAAAGCATTTAATAACACACAATGTCTGTACCCTTTTAAGTTGGTCGAACTCTGTGCATAAATGGCTCTGTTCAATCCAAATGGATAGCGCCCACTATCGATGTTATCAATATACTTAAATCATCTCGAATAAGACCTGTGTAACAAAATGCTTGAAATATTAAAAGAAAGAAATGAAATAATTCACCCTTTTCTCACCTTTGCATATTTTTGCGCCATGTCGAAGTGC
The DNA here is from genome assembly GCA_003118195.1 of Hemicentrotus pulcherrimus. NCBI lineage: Eukaryota > Metazoa > Echinodermata > Echinoidea > Camarodonta > Strongylocentrotidae > Hemicentrotus > Hemicentrotus pulcherrimus. The sequence goes on from BEXV01002446.1 coordinate 34,777, forward strand.
TGCACGTGACCCCTGCACCCCCGTAGAAACAGCTGCACTGCTAAAGCCAGGGTAATTATGCTGCATTATTGTAGAGCGCTTAGAGACTTTTGACAAAGTAAGTGTTAGGCGCTACATAAGCACTGTAATTATTATTATTATGAAATTTAGACTTGAAAGCAACATAAAAATCTAAGATTCAAGATTCAAGTTGATCTACTGTTTTCTTTTTTTTGTTGCAAATATTGATCACTGTTAACAAAACTTTGTCAACATCTCCTTCTACTTCTTTTTCTTCTACTTCTTATTCTTCTCCTTCTTCTTCTTCATCTTCTTCTCCTTCTTCTGTTGACTTTGCCTCCTTCACTCCTGAAGATTCTTGCAGATGAATGGGATGTGTGTGTGTGTGTGTCACAAAAGTGCAGGGTGTCTACATAGTTTAAGGTCCAAGTTTAAACAAAAATGTCCTGTCTGGTTTCTGTCAATTAGTTAGGCACTATTTCTTTTGTTAATCCCAGTGGTCATTTACAGGGCGTTTGTGCAAACTTACTGCTTTAAAAGAATTGTATATTTATTGTATTTGCTCATTTTTTTTTTATAGAATGATGTATCCTAAACTGATCTGTCTTAAAGTGTGAACCGGTAGATCACAAGGTTAGCGGTTCGAGTCCCAATGCGGCACTAATTTGATTTGATTTGATTTGATTTGATTTATTGGTTTCTGCATCTTTTTTCTTTCTTTTTCCATCATACATTTTCATGAACATAATATGGTTTGATGCGCTAATTTAAGAGTATATAATTTCATACAGATAGATAATCTACATTTGCCACCTCCACCCAGGTGAAGAAAATGGGTTCCTGGTGTTCCTGAACACTGTAGAACCTTATCATGAGTTCTCAGAAACAGCCGGGGTAATAATATGATACAATGTACTTTGTAGTATAAGGTGCAGTAGAGTATATTTTTGTACCAGCTGTGTTCTTAGAATTTATACATGTTTATTGTTATCATAACATTATGCTTATCATTTTTATTATCATTATCATTATCATCATCACTACTTTTATCATTATTATTGTTATTATTATTTTTATTATTATTGTTATTACCATCATTATCATTATTATGAGAAATATGATTACAAATTTTAACATATTTTTGTCACTTCGGCCTTTGAGCTAACTCACGAGAAAATCAACTCCCCCACATACACACAACATGCGCTTTTGCTGAGGAATGTTCGACTTCATAATCATAACGTTATAATAACGTACACACTAAAAATTAATGGTACAAATTTGCACCCGATAGGTGCAGACCGCTGCTACAATAGCAGCCACCTATAGGGTGCAATTTTGCAGACTTGCACCCTAAGAGGTGCAAAAGAGCACCCTTAGGGGTGCAAACGAGCATCTTAGGGGTGCAAAAGAACACCCTTAAGGGTGCAGACCCCAAATGTACCCCTATTTCTTAGTGTGTATCCGGTACTTTTATACTACCATTAGGATTCATTTGAATCACACTAGATACTTGTTAACGTCTTGACATGTTTGATTACTCAACACAAGGTTCTCGCTTAATGTGGTAATAAATTTCTTTCCCGGGCTTCCAATTTCTATAACAACAACTTCAATTTGTCGAGTATGACCCTGAGAAGATGTCTCATCTCATTATCTGAAGTGGCATTCTTCAAGAAAACAGTTTATACGACCTTATTTAAAAGATAAAGCTGCCTACTGCATGATTACATAATAAATTAGATAGTATCCGAAGATCTCATTAACTAAGTTCTAATTTTCAATGTGACTACGAATATAGGACTTCCAAGATGTAAATATTAAATTTCAGAATTTCTATTTGTAGTATACAGTTGTCCTTGGTAGTACCCCTGTACAGTTATTATCGTGATTATAGTGGCAAGCATTATAAAGTACTTAATTTTAATGCCACAAATTTTTGTTTAATGGTTGGATGGTATGTTTTACCTAAAAAATAAAGAAATGTTGAGACAAATGATTCATTATCTAAGACACGATGCAAATCTTCTTCTTCTTCTGTTGACTCTGCCTCCTTCACTCCTAAAGATTCTTTAAGATGAATGGAATGTGCGTGTAAGAAAAATATCATGTTCTGTCTGGTTTCTGCCAATTAGTTGGGTGCCGTTTCTTTTGTTCCCCGTGGTCATTGCGTTCGTGCAAACTTACTATTTAAAAAGATTTGCATATTTATTGTATTTGCTCGTTTTTTGATAGAATGAAGCATCCTCAATCGATCTGTCTTAAAGTGTGGACCGGTACTTGTATGGAGATAAAAAGTGTTAATAATATTGATAAGTATTATTAGTATCACTTTAGCCACAGAGGTGTCGTTGTATAGTGGATACGTCCACGTCCATAGACAAATGATTGATTATCTAAGACACGTGGCAAATGTGTAAATGCTAGCTCTTCATTTCAAAAAAAAAAAAAGAAAGAAAAAAAGAAAGATATGTGAAAGTAACATTATAAAAAGTAACAACTCTTCTTTGTAATACATGTATTAGTATTATTATTCTTCATCTTCTTCTCTTTCCTCCTCCTCTTCTGCTTTCTCTTCTTCTCCTTCTTATCCTTCTCTTTCTTTTTTTTTTCTTTACATTTCGTGAACGCTGGTTGACTTTCTGACGTCACCTTGCCACATCTATTCTACGAAAGATATATCCAATCTACTCAGAAATTAAAGCTTTTTGTCTCGATTTGTCCCTGGATTATCTACCCTCCAGCTGTCTGCGCATTAGAAGCTATTTTTTCATCTTCCATGATTATCAGATTGATATAACTCTTAAGCCTTACGGGAAGGATGATGCGACTCGGAAACTTAGCAGTTGCCTTGAAGATATTATGTTCTGGTCTTCTAACAATAGACTTTGCCTTAATGAACGGAAATCTGAAATGATCAACATTACTTCCAAATTCAGAAACACCGATTCCTTCCCCGACTTGGGTACCGGAGATGGTTCACTGAATACCATCGAGACCTTGGTGTTTTAATCGAAAAAAAAACCTTACATTTCAGCAGCATATTAAAAATGTTTGTAGATCTGCATCTTTTGGAATCTTTAAGATTGGGGAAATTAGGAAACTTCTTGACCGACCCACAACTACAAAATTAACCCATGCATGCTTTTGTATCCTCTCACCTTGATTATTGTAATTCAACTTTTTTCAGGCCTTCCTCATTCATACTTACTTCCACTCCAAAGAATTCGGAATACTGCTGCAAGGCTTAACACTCTCTCGAGAAAAAATTTGAGCACATAACCCCAACATTACGTTCTCTCCATTGGCTTCCCATACACCATCGTATAACTTTTAAAGTTCTTCTTCTGACATACAAAATTCTCCATTGCCAAGCCCCTAAATATCTTTCACACTTGATTTCCTTACGTTCTTCTAATTCTTTAAGACCTCTTCGATCATCATCAACCTTGCAGTTAACCCTTGGACCTCGTTCTGTTACAAAATATGGCGATCGAGCTTTTTCAGTAAATGCCCCTATCCTTTGGAATAAATTACCAGCGCATATTCACAATACTCATTCTCTTGACCAGGCTGAAAACGCACCTTTTAATACATGAATGCTATTCTGCAGTTGTGAGGCGGTCAAAGGGGGTGCACAACAACTTATTCTTTGTTTGTTTGATCTTTTCTTTGATCTTATGTTTGACCTTATGTTTGATCTCATTGTTATTTTTGTCATTATATATGCATGATTTATTGAATAAAGAACAGATTTATATTTTGTGTGTTTATTATAAGTTTTAGTTGGTAATTTTAAGTCAGACAATGGTGCGCTTAGAAACCCCCGTTTTAAGCGCTTAATAAATTGTATGTATGTATTATTATTATTATTATTATTATTATCATTATTATTATTATTATTATTATTATTATGAAAAGCTTCTTAGCCTACATAGGAGACGGTCATTGCTATTTTACTGACCATTCAGAGGGGAGCGCCCGGGTCGAAAGGCAGGGATGAGCGGGGGCACTATGTCCCCAATGTAAAACTGAAGCAAACCTTCCCCCCCCCCTAAAAAAAGGGGGGAACCTCTTCATTGCAATAACTAAAAAGTTTCCTTCTCAGTACCTTTTCAGGTGCGCTAAATACGAACTAGAAAGTGAACATCATTAACTATAAAGTGTCCCTATTTAAAAAAAAATGATTTAAGGCCCCCTTTTTATGCGCCCCCATCTTTAAATCTGCGCAGCTCACATTGCCTCTTTCTAACTGGGGTCATACATACGACCTCTTTACATGTATTTGAACTTTAGAATGACTGGGGTACGTCAATGCAGGGACGTTAAGGGCATTTCTTTTTTTCTCTCGTTTTCCAATAAAGAGGCAGAATATGAACTTTTAAATAAAGGTCAAATTTTAATCGGTTACTTGCACGCAAGTATATTCTATTCTTTTGTAGCTCATAATCCCTTTAAAATGATACCCCTATAATTATGTGTGTGCCTGCATCGACACATGTCTTTAGGCAGGAGGATTAACCAATCAAAAGTGAGATGGGGTAGTGAGGGGGAGGGGGCGTTAATTGGACGAACAGAATGAAAGGAGGGTAAGACACAGAGGTAAGTGTGCATTAAAGGGATGACATCGTATATCGACCGCCCACGAGGCTGACAGCCATCGAGATGGCACATGTCGGTCTTGCAAGCCTTCAGAAAAAGTGGTTTAAAGGGGACACGCCTTCTTCCCCCTCCCTCCCAGCCTTAGCCTAAAACATCCGTGAAAAAAGAGGTTTCTGGAGATTGAGGTTATATATAGTATTGGAATCATTCGGGGTTGAATCGTATTCTGTCCATTCTACCAAAAGGTCACTTTCAGGTTATGGAAGAAAAAAGGGAATTATTTGATAAATGACAGACCGCAATTATTTATTAAAATGTACTTCCAACTTATCGTAACACGTGTGATTTCAATGGTTTAAGGTGGGGTGTGGAGGGGCAGAACAGCAGTTGTGACAACTGTCCTACCTTTGTGTGCACAATTATATCGTAATTATACATAAATAAACCTATAAATAACCAAAGGGACCCCCCAATCCCGACACCCACATTATTATGAAGAAGAAAGACAAACTTTGTAAATGTAGAATGTTCTTACCAACATTTTAATTGAATATTCATGAATGATGGTTCATTTTTTTCCATTAAGAATTGGTGCTGTTTTTAACAGTTGGCAGATGAATATAATAACGCGCACTCTGCGTTTTTTAACGCAATCCAGGGGCGTGTTTCACAAAGATCTGAAGTCACACTTAACTCTAAGTTGGACTTAAATATTATGGAGAGCCATTTGTAGCCTTAAAATAAAATATATCCAAAAGTGAAAATTCAAGTATTTTAGACTTTTCATAAATTCCACATCAAGAACATGCAATTTTGCATGATAATAGAAAATATGAATGATTTTAATCCACATTTTATGCCTTTCAAAATAACTTTTACAAAATATTTTCAAGGATGCTAGTGGCTTTCCATAATTTTTAAGTCCAACTTAGAGATAAGTTCAACTTAGGATCTTTGTGAAACACTCCCCAGGTGTTTTAAGATTGAGAGGTGTCGTAAGTGGTTCATTCACTTGACTCCCAATCCAAGGATTCACATTTCGAATTCAAACCCGGTACTTTTGTCCTAATATCAAAACATTAAAGAGAAGGTTGAGTTCTGGAGAGAGGTGAAAAATAATTTATGAGCGTTATCATTCTTATTATACAAGTGTGGAAGAACATCAGGTAAGACATGTTTCCTGAAATGCACGGCTCTTCAAATGCCTTTATATTCTAAATATGGGGGTAGGATTTTTACGCCACGTGTTCGTGTAGTCCCATATACATCTTTCTGTGTGTAGTGTTTGTAACTTTACCAAGACTTGGCCAAATAATATCATTTTGATGATTCCAGAACCTTGCAATACAAACAAATTCTTATATGCTAGATGATCAACCTTTTCTGGTCGATTCCACACCGTTTCTTTCACAATGCAATCGCATGACCAGAACTCAACTTCGTCTTTAATCATCATTTGCTTCTCTCCAACAAATAACGGTGTACATGGGTAGCTGACAATTATGATGGAACAACAATTGCAGGGCCCGGAGGAAGACAGGTACTCTGGTTTTAAGACACAAATATTAATATTACCATTTCATTTTGTTCATATAATTTACATTTCTTGTATATAATTTTCAATTCATATACATGACCTTTTGCGAAAATAGAGATGTTTAATGCAGTTTCTTGAATTTAGATTAAGAATTATGCAAATGAACGAATAAATAAGACGAAAAAATGGAAAGGGTATGCGCTTGCAAACTCTGCATTAATTTATGAAACAAATGCGCAACCTTTTCTCATAGCAACTGCAATCATAACCATGATTTCTTCATTGGAACACAATAGACTGTTGATAAATGACCCATGTATTTTGGTCACGAACATTCTAAATAATTTGCCTTTTGAATAAAGAAATGTCATCATTTTTTCGAAGTTATACTGGATAGAGTGAGGAGAAAGTGAATTTTCTGGGCCTGCTGGTTAAGTATCCATTGCGTCTAGCTAAAAATTCCTTATGACGTGTTTACACAACAGGGCAAAGCCGTTCATAATCAAATCAGAAATGTCACAGGCAAATATTTACTACAAACCGTCTTAATTGGAGGTTATCTTACATAACGAGACTTCATCATACATAACAAACCACAAATATAGTGAAATATGACATATATATATATATATATATATAGTAAAAAAATAACATGTTTATGATAAATAACTTTCTTCAATGGAATCACTTCAAATGCTCTTATCATTCTATTTTTGATGAGCTTCATTTTCTTCTATCCATAGGACAGGAAAGTTATATCATAACTTCGACTGTATTCTATGAAAACAAGTCTGATGCAACAAGAGAAAGAGCAGTAGTTGTGGACAACTTACATATATCGAAAATAATATCGCTAGCGATATTCGTTTGTCTCGCAATGTGGTCAATAAGGAATCTAAAAGAACACGACGTTTCATGCGCTATCTGCAACACTTCGTCAGGTGATAAAAACTAATGTAAGCAAGGGTCCTTTATACTTTACGGGAGGACCGGCGGAGCGGTCTATAATTCGATCGATAATAGGAACAATAACGCACAAAAACTTACATATACTGTAAAATAAGTACGTTGTGACGATCAAGTGAGTTAACTGGAATCACTTCAAGTTCAAGTTCAAATTTGTATTTCCATTTGAAACAAGAGAAATACAAAATATATACAATAAATAAATTACAAACAAAAAAAGTGGGAAAGTATATGAGGCAAAATATTGTGGTTGATCATGTCGAAGGCCTTGTAGTAGTCCAGAAATATGTCGACCATGTGTGAAGATTTATCAATAGCATGTGTCACCTCATCCACAAAAGACAATAAAGCATGAATATTGCTTTGTTTTCCTCTGAAACCAAATTAAAAATTATAAAACAAACATAGTCTATTGGGGGGGGAAGGGGAATATGGTAAAACCGGTCACCCAAAGATTTTTACTTTTTTGAGGCACTTTTTGACCATTTTGAAGCGCAACTTTGTTAGGGTTTCAATATTACACCATGCCACCATCATCGATAACACGTAGGGCCATGCATTTCAGACTTAAAGGAGCTACACAAAGAAAATTTACTAAAAACTGATAATTAGAACAAATTACATATGGATGGAAAGATTTTTTCTTAAAAAACACGACTAATTTGCTGAGAAATCATATAGATATCGTGGAGAGGCGTAAAATGCCATTTTTCAAGACCCTTCTTAAACCCCCACGCGCCCCCGAACGTAAGCCAAACAAACGAGCGTAGCGAGCTCTGAATAGTGAGGTCACACCCTGGACAAACAACTCGGTACCGGCTGCTAGCTTCCGCTTAGTGCGTCTAGCTGCAGACCAAGCGGAAGCTAGCAGCCTTTTTTAACAGCCGTGTCCAGGATGTGACGTCACACGAAAAACTACGACAAAAATACGAAAAAATACGAATAGGCAGTAAATCTGGATCTCAAAACCAGCATTTTTGAAAGTTGATTTCTGCGGGCCCAAAACATATTTTGAAGAGGAAATTTGTTGTAATTGATCAGTAAGGCTTTCCCTTCGCAATGATATGAATGTTGCATCAATTCAAAACACTTTTGCTTTTTGGTGTGACTCCTTTAACATTGTTCAACGATCCCTTTATGAAGAGGGAGAACCTTTGCAAGTTTCATAATTGGGACTTGACCGTTTAATAAGGATAAATTAAAAATATGATCAAGGGGATCTGCTATGGCAAAAATATTGCCTTTTTTTCACTCTCTCTTTATGAAATGTATTTATTTCACACAGGGATATCATTAAATAATTTTGCTCGCTCGCTTCGCTTACTCGTATTTTTAGGGGTATATACCAATGTCTAAAACGGATATAGTTTAACATTTGAGGTTTCCCTTTGTAGGTGCCCCTTCTTTCCTGTCCTTTTAATAAAAATAGAATGTTGGTGAAGCATTTGGTGAAGTAGGGACGATTTCAATATTTAATTTTCTTTTTTACATGGCGCAAAGGACTGCTTCAGCATCTCCCGTTCTGTTTGGTGTGATCGTTTGAATATGCATGCAAAATGCATTTTATAAAAAGAATGAAAACAATTCTGACGAGTTTGTAGTACAATCTGATATTATTATTATTATTATTATTATTATCATTATTATTATTATTATTATTATTATTATTATTATTTATATTATTATTATTATATTTGGCCCTAAAAATCCGAAATTCACAGTATATACAAAGTCAACATAGTACATGTAAATACAATTATCTTTTCAAAAAATAGAGAAAGAGAAGAAAATGAGAAGCAAGGAAAAGAGGAAAGAAATGATTACCTTTTGGCCAGAGTTTGCAAAAGTGAAATGCATCACTGAACACGAAAGACTAAAACGACCTTTGATAGTTACATCCACTAAAAATGCAAGCGAGCGTTGTGAGCGAGCTTTGGTGGGAATTGAAGAAATAATTTCTCTATCTCGTTTGAAATTAACGGTGCATGTTGTGGATAAAAGAAAATAGGGGAGGGGGGACACCTATCAAAGGAGAAAAGTGTGATTATATAGAAATGAAAATGGGGGCACGTGTCAAAATGAAAAGGGGGACTTGTCAGAGGTGAAAAGGGGAACTTATCAGAAGGGGAAGGGACAACTATTACAAACAAAAAGGGGCACTTGTCAAATTAAAACGGGCACCTCTTAGATTTGAATAGGGGGCAATCATTAGAGGTGGAGGGGGCACATGTCAGAGGTAAAAAGGGGTACTTCTCATACTCCACAAAGAGGCACTTACCGTTGATAAGAAGGGCACTTATGAGATTGAAATAGAGACACTTATTGCAGAGGCAAGGGGAAACTTGTCGAATGAAAAAGCCTATCATATCATATTTTAATAGTAGCATTCATCAGAGGTGAAACTGGGGACTTGCATGAAATGAAAAAGGGACACTTATCGCAGAGAAACAAGGGAGCATGTCGAAGGAAAAGGGATACCCATCAAATTCTAATGGAATCATTTATCAGAGGTAAAAAGGACCGTTTATGAGTAGAGGAAGGGAAGGGGAGCAATAATCACAAGAAAAGATGCACTTTGCCAATGTCAAAAGAGGCTCTTTTGTGGACCATGCAACCCCAAACCGGGAGCAATGCCTCTGCGAAGACTATATTATATTATATTATATATTCGACTGTGTTCTAAAATTCATATCGATTCAGCATTTGTATGTACATTGTTCCTACTCGCACAAACACGACCCGGGAAATACCACCGAAAAAATCTCGGGGTTAGTCGTTTCCTTACATGTCCATTTTGCCACAAGTTCGTTATTCCAAAGGTCGGCAAGTTCGAAAACGATTCAGGGTTCTATCAAATAATTTTATCTTCGGAATAATAAACCTTCGGAATTTTGGATCTACGAATCGAAATTGTGAACCTTCTTTTTTTCGCCTCAAAATTATATAAAACCATTTTCACTTTCAAATTAAGAACCCTATTTCATTTCGGAATTTTGAATTCTTTTTCAATTTCCAAACAAGAACCCTATTTCATTTTCAGAATTATGGATCTTTTTTATGTTCAGAATTACGAACCTTTGAAAACGAACATTTTATGAATGACTAGCCCCCCAAAATGACCCCCGAAAATGACAAGTATAAACCAAACGGGAAGCTAGCCCTGCAGAAGGAAATCCCACCTTGAGCAACTAACCAACAAAATGATTATCACCCTACGAGTCTGGATATTTAAAAATTTCTGATTTAACTCCGATGCGATTGAGGTTCTAAATAGTCAGGAGGGATTGTAAACTGATAAAACGAAATTAGCTCAAAATCGTAGTGATGTAAAAAAAATACAAACAAATTATAAAAGAGATTTTTAGATGTTCCTAATTGTTCTACTTGTAAATGCCCCTAATACAATAGGTAAGACATTAAACAAGGGCGTCACCTTTTTGTTTACAATTTGCATGTCATTTCTCTCTCTCTCTCTCTCTCTCTCTCTCATTTTGTTTTCAAAATCAATACCTTCGCGGACCATGAGGTAAAGAAAATGTATGGTATTTCTCTCATTGCACTTCTTCAGTTAACATAAAGATTCCAGCTAATGAATTCACAGACGAACACTACCTTCAATAATACATACTGAAACAGTACGACATGTTTGTGTAATTATTTACTTTGCAATGACATAATATTAACATTTCTAGGCAATGAGAATTAGAGAAAAATGTGAGATTTATGGATAATAATATAATTCAATGGAAATCGGCAGAAAAAAAAAATCTAATTTAATTTAATTAAGTTCTTCCATCGCCCGATTGCTTCAATGATATTGCATACAAAGTGTAATATAATATTGCACAAAAAGCGTAATTTCGACTGCGTTATCATGAGATATCATACACAGCGTGTATGATTCAACCGTTCAAACGCATGATCTAATTGCCTACACAAAATGTATTATCCCAGGTAATAACGCTTGCACGATTGCTTTTCATTTGCGTGACTATATAGTAACAGCCGTGAAAACCCAACTATCAACATAAATTTTGTAATAATCTTTGGCTCATACTGAGGGGCATCTGCATCACAAGGGGGGGGGGGAATGACCGATATTATAAGATCGATTAGATGCAAATAAGAAGGTTATTGATATTAAAACGGGTTGATTTTGATATATACAATTCGAATGCACACATATAAATATAAACAAGTATACACATAAAGTTTAAAACAGATGACAGGATAATAACTCAATAATATCAGTATATATATATGTTCTCCTTAGAGGTCAAGAAGAACTTAATTGTAAATACCGTTTAATAGAAAATATCAGAATTATATATGAAAGCTATTTCAAATCCACCTTTTTTTCTATCAGATTCATATTACGAATTGGTTCTTAGTCCCTTCTTTTCAGGTTCCCTTTTTCCTTTTTCCTTATTTGTTTTTCTCCCCCCCCCCCCGTTAATTCGTCACGTGATGGGGCGCAGTGGTACTCGGGATGAATTAAAAGATTATTGAACATGGATGGGGTAGGCATTAAGTTGCCATTAACCCTTGATAACTGCTTCGTTCATAGTTTGCAAAGGAAAAATAAGGATGTGTAATGATTCTGAAGAACGCACAGTCGCACAAAGGGCTGTAAAATGAAGAAAATACGAGGATGAGTTCTGGTAAAGGTGAATTTATAATCCTTTTATTTATTTTATTCATGTTATATAGAAGAAAATGATATTTGCAATACCATATAAAAAAAAAAGTGCCCTAGAAATTGCCCTACATTTCCAATGTTAGCAGAAAAATGATGCCAAATTTATGCGTGTAGTTCCATATACTCCTATCCCTGCGCGTTGCTTTGATTAAGACTAATTTGTGCATTGTTCTGAAAATTCTACAACTCTCATAATGGAAACATATTCTTATTTTAATACAACATAAACAACATTGAACTATAACTTCAAGATATTCTTGTTTTTCATGAGCCAATCACATTAACAAGAACTCTATCCAACCTTCCACTTACCACTATCGCCGATTGGCACGGTCGCAGGTTTGCAACGGGTAAGGATTTCATCGTGTATATTACAAAAAGCTTTGCATAACAACCAATTGTCTTTTATTAATTGGCGACGAGACAATCCCTTCCTCCATATATCTAGTAAATTCCTGCAGCAAACATAGGAATAATCTAGAATCCGTTTGTCGAAAGGGTGATCCGACATATCCTCCTGTTTTTGTTTTCGTCAAAATTAAACATAGCGTAAGGATGTAGGGTTAAAATTGGGCTTTAGGTAAATTTTTAGGTTAAGGGTTATGGTTAGGTTTAGTGTTCGGTCCAGGGCTGAAAATCTGAATTTGGTTAGTGTAGGAATTTACCGCGGGTCAATTACCGCAGGAGCAAGCGTGGTACAGAGACTTGCTATGGTACAACGGTGCCATTGAGAAATAGACCGGTTTACTAACATATTAAAATTCATGGATCTCTTTTCCTGGCAACCTAGCGACGAATTATTACATGAACCTGTTATAAATGAATGAACTACAATACTTGGAATCCAGTCTGCATGCTTACTTGTTGCTATTTTAGGCAGGCCTACGGCAAGTTTTAAGGTTGTCAAGAAAAGTCTCTGTTTACAAAGTATGCATGAAATTGAATATGTTCGTAAACCGGTGTATTTAGTGTGGCAAAGGCATATAAAGAGTGGCATATAAAGAGTTTAATGACATCGTGAAAATTGTTGACCTGAGCGCCTTTAAGGGAGTACTAGAGCTTTCTACATAGGACGACTGCTCGTCCGAATATTCCGTGTCGTTGGTGGTCGTTGACGCCGTACTCCATGACGACGTCGAGGTGTATAACGAGCACGGTTGGCATTCGCAATCCTCCACCACTTCGACATGCTTGTGAAGTACAGTGTTGCCATCTACAGCATTGCAAGAAAGTGGAATCTATGTGAAGAACAAACCAAAAAATGAATAAATATCCAACACATAAAATTGATTTTCTCACAACGTCATGAAATAAACAAGGGGACTAGTACATTTGTTTTTTGCGTTGGTGTATTTGTGGGTATGTTTCTGTCTTCGTTTGAAAATAAATATGAGACAATTTAGGGTGATATCAAAGATACCATGTATGTGTATCATCCCATGTCGTCAATTGTATTCCATCATACATTATGTATTCCTGACCCAATTAAGACATTGTCTCAGTAATCAGAGAAGTTATTTTTGTATTGCGTTTATCATGAGATAATAATCATGTGAAGGCAATTACTGCATACGCCTGTAATTTACCGCAATCAGCGCTCTGTTCACTTTGGAATCATTTGTGGACGATGTTAAACTCATCGTGCTTGCATGGTGTGTTAGAGACAGCACCAGATACTGATGCAGTCTTATACGTCAGGCAAAATGACGCCTCTTTTACAATGGGCATGAACAAAGATTGATTAACTTGACATAGACTGAACAATTTTAATTAATTAGCCTTTTAAACAAATCTTTTGCAGAATGTATACTTCATGGATTCAACTATCTGTGTCATTTGGAGGGTCACAAGACAATATGAAAATACACATTTATTTTAATTCAGTAACGTTTAATCTTCACTTGCTTTTATGCCAAGAGCTTTTCCTTATGTTTAATCTAACACCTTTGAAAAGACTTTGTCAAAATTAAAATGATGCCTTGTTCGTCCAAAACAAAACAAGTGCAATGGTCCATGACGTAACCCGAAGATGATTTCTACCGGATATAAAATAAGGTATCAGTGGGTTAATTTTTTGAAAATCTTGGCTGTCGTGTTTTGCGAATACTTACAGTCATCCATGTCACTCTGGAAGGCTGGCAGCAGTCACATGACTTGAAATGGGATCGGATATCGTGTGGAAAAATCTTAGGAACGGTGAAACTGTAACACTGCCCAGCACACATCTGACAATTGAAACAAAGAAAAATAACATGCTAATGAAAGATATTTAAAAATAACAGCATTAATGTGTAAAAATAAGATAAGAGATACATGCAGATGAATGAGATGATATATTGAAGTTAGTCGCAAGGACGCATGCTCCATAAACCGACTAACCAAGATTTCAGATTAATACTCTTTTAACCGACATGTACCATTTCTCGGCGGATCCATAATCATCAAAGGAGGGTGGCACAATCCGTAGAAAATTCTCAATCAATACTGGCTTCTGAAAAAATACGATGACTTAAAGTCTTGTTGTTTTTTTTTTCTCAAGAAATTTACCTTATTTGGAATCGTTCTCGCCGAACATCCGGGGCTTTCGATCACCTGACTAATGGGGCGAGCCACACACCACGTGGTGTCGTGTGGAAAGAGAACTGTCCTATCAATAAGGTGTGCGCCGTAAAGTGTATCCGACGAATCGGATTCCGGGGACATTGTCACGTGGTCTTGATCGTGTCTCTTTTGTGTATCTGTAGGTAGGTCATTGCTGTCTTGTGAGGACACCGTATGATGAAAAACACGCGATGAGACGTCCGCATGTGGGACGGATGACGTCATTGAGGCACACGCCAAAATGGAGTTTATCCACAGGACTGCGGCAATCATATTTTGCTAATATACTCTTTCCAACGATTAGGTGTCTGTAAGGTGCGAAAGGAAAATAAAAAAAATACATTTTCTTAATCTGATGAGTCTCGGCAAAATTATCAGGAATAGCTTTTAAAGAATAAAGATTCACTTTAAAAGGGGAATCTTAGAGGAGTATTTTCAGAGGTTAAACGACCCCCCCCCC
>BEXV01002449.1:15639-29395 GCA_003118195.1 Hemicentrotus pulcherrimus
GGGGGGGGGGGGATTAAAGCGAGAAAATGCACCATGTATAGAGCACGTATAGAAGCTACAAACTATTCGATAATGATTCATTTTGTGCTGAATTCAGGAATGAAAACTGGATTAACGTTCTTAATGCAGGTGATGCGAATGAATCTTTAAATGAGTTTAACCATTTGGTATTGCGGATCTGTGATAAACACGTACCTGTTCAAAAAAGAAGAGTTAAACTTGATAGATCTCCATGGATCAATGCAGACATATTGAACTTGATGCGTGAAAGAAACGCAATGAAACATAAAACTATTGAAATAACTCTGAAAGACAATGAAGAGAAAGAAAGTGCTGGAAATGAAAACAATGTTAGAGAACGCAAAGAAAATGAACGAAATTTCAAAGAAATCATAGTTACTGAATAATGCTTGGATTATGAAAATGTGAACATGTTCGTATCTTCAAAAATAAAACAAATTAAAAAGAAACTTGTCATTTTCAAATTGGAAACTTATGTAATGACGTTAAAGAAACATGGGGAGCGTAGGATAAATGATGACTACGTAAAAGATCAGGTAATAGCATAACACGTATACAAAATCAGGAAGGAGATATACTCGACTCAAAAACTATTGCTCAAAAACTAAATGAGTACTTTGTCAGCTTGGGACCATCTCTTGCCAAAAACATTCCTTCTGCAAATAATTGTGTTGACGAGGCTTTATTAACACCGGCACATCATTCGTTTCAGTTTAGACAAGTGGATTCAAACGCCGTTTAAAGGTACTAAATAGCCTATCGTTGAAAAGACAATGGGGTGTGACATGGTTCCAGTTAAGCTGATTAGAATGGCCACCCCGTACATTGTGCAGCCTCTGACGTATATAATAAAATCGTCTTTACATACATGAATCGTGCCTAATATGTGGGAAAAAGCCCGAATTGTTGGAATTCACAAAGGAGGGTGTAAGAAATTGTGTAAATAAATACCCTTTTCGAGTTTACCCATACGATCAAAAGTTTTAGAGAGAATGATCTTTAGTCTCAGTCTTTGGTCTTATTGTTTTCACATTATACAGACCAGAACTTGTATCATATGTATGGTCAGCAAATATCAACCTTTCTACTAAATACTCAGGAGCTTGTTTTAAGACAATCTTGAACATCATTATTGCTACATTATTTGATCACAACGTATTACTAATTCCATACTTGCAAACAAATTGATGATATCAAGAGAATAGATTCGTCATTATTGTTATTTTTTAATTATTGTTAATAATAATAATAATAATAATAATGGTGGCTTCTTATATAGCGCACATGTCCGTCACATTGTGACGCTCCTGGCGCTGCCCCGATTATTACCCTGGCTTTAGCAAGGCAGCCACTGAGGATTTTTTAAATTTTTATATTGAACTTGAGGCTGATTAATTGAGTTTGTGACAAATAAATACTGAACATTTGTTTGAATATATGAAATAATATATATATATATATAATAAAATGCAAATTGAATGCCTATTCATAATGCTACTTGTTAATGAAATTCAACACAATCACTCCCAATAAATGGGCATTTATCATACAAACATAATTAAACACTACTGAAAGAGAGAGGAAGTGTCAGGGAGAGAACAATTAAAAGAGATAGGGTTAAGTTAAAAGAAAAAAAGAAGGAAGAAATGCAGAAGAGAAGAAAGAGAGGGAGTGGTATGAGAAGAATTGAACGTATGGAACTATTAAGACATGGAGAAGAAGAATGATCAAGAAGAAGACAAAGGGAAAGCGATTAAATTTTTTAGAGTAAATTGCAATGTTTCCTTTACGGAGGAAAGCAGTACAATTTACCAATTGTACATGAATAAGATAATAACAGATTACATGCGTAAAAAAGATTTAAAGAAGTGGGATATTGATGCAGATAAATGCTCATGTTCTCTATTAAGCTCATTTCATATATATTATTACCAAAGATAAAAAAGTCAGTTAGTCACTCAATAGTATCTCACAGTAAAGTCTAGAAATCAAATGGGTTACCTTGCATAATTTGAATACTAGGACACTGCTAAAGTTTAAATTTCACAAATAGGACATACGTGACATATTCATAGTTCCTGCAAAGTTCTACAGAATTTGCAATTTCAACTTTCAAATAAAAATTAAGATTAAAAACAAAAGGCCCGTTTTGAAAGCCCACATTCTCAGCTAAAGCATATGAAATTTGGGAGAGAATAGAGAATAAATAAGCGGGATAGTGCTCAAAGATGAATGTCATGTAGATTCACGATGTGAACGAAATTCATCTCTCATAGGCTAACACGCAAAATAAGAAAATTCTGACATGTGGAATTTAATTAAATTTTGTACTATGGTGACGTCATTAAAATGAAAATGTGTGTGTATTGATCTTATAGACAATTGCCTCGACCACAACAAATTCACATTTAGAATAAAAGTGATGAATATTGATAGAAATACACTAAACTTTCCATCAATATAATGACGTCATGATATGCAATTTTGTATTTTGACTATATTATAATAGAAGACAGAAGACGGACTGCCACTATAAGCATAAAACTTGAAAACGTGACAGCCCAAACAAATTTGAAATAAAACTATGGATTAAACGATCGGAATAGATAAAATAGAAATATAGATACGAATTAGAATTAACCATTGAAATTGATGTTTGTAAATTATGTGCTTGTCGTGATGATAAACAAACTAAGAAAATGATGACAAAAATTAAAAATGAAGATGAATTGTGATGATAAAGATTTTATTTAGCGTGAATTTTACAGAATCATAATTTGGTGGTGATAGAAAAATTAAATGTATATGTTTCATGACTAATTTGATTCAGTGTATACTGATAGCAGTCGCTTTTTTATTCTGACTTTAAATGCAAAAAGGTTGTGGCAAGATGTTAGGTTGTCTGGTAGTGCATTCCACAAATCTGGACCATGATGTCGTATAGATGTCTGTGCTATACGTAGTCTTGGATTTACCAAGTGAAAGTTTTGTGAGTTTCTAGTAGGGTATGAATGTATGGCACTATTAAGTGTGAAGAAATCTTTAAAGGATTCAGGGAGTAATTTATTCTTATATTTATACATAAAAATTAAACTTTGGAGGGTATTTATGTCAAAGATGTGTAATGTTTTTAATTCGCTAAATAAAGGATCTGAGCGTTCTAAGTAGTGAGAACCGGTACAAAGTCTAAGCGCTTTCTTCTGTAATAAATAAATAGAGTTTATTTTAGTCTTTCCTCCACTTGCCCAAACCAAATTACAGTACGTCATATGAGGTAATGATAGTGAATTGTATAGCATAAATAGGGTACTTTTAGGGAGATAGCTTCTTGTTTTGTACAGTATTCCAATATTTCTAGATATGCAAGTAGTTATATGACCTATATGATGATTCCAATTTAATTGATCATCAATGAATACACCTAAGAATTTGGTACATTGTTTACGTTCAAGAGGTAAATCATCAATTATAATGTTATACGGAAAATCAATAATACGGGCATTAGTATGCTTAAAATGCATAAAGTTTGTTTTTTCTATATTAAGAGATAATTTGTTACATTTAAACCATGTTGATACTTTGGGTAATTCTTGGTTGAGAGTATGAACTAAGCTGTCTAATTGGTCATGGGAGTAGAATATGTTTGTGTCGTCGGCAAATAAAATGAAAGATAACAATGACGAGGTGTTTATGATATCATTAATATATATTAGAAATAAAAGAGGGCCTAATATTGATCCTTGAGGGACGCCGCATTGAATTGTTAAAAGGTCAGATGATGCACCGTTGACTGAAACATATTGTTGCCTATCTAGTAAATAATTTCTAAACCATGAGAGAGTAACTCCTCGAATTCCATAAACCTGAAGTTTTTTTAATAAAATTTCGTGATCAATAGTGTCAAACGCTTTTGATAGATCCATAAATATTCCTATTACGTGTTTGTTATTGGCAATTGCTTCTGTTACTTTATCATATAATTGAACCAGAGCTAAATCAGTCGAATGATGTTTCCTAAATCCAAATTGATTTAGATTGAGTAATGCATAAATGTCTAAAAACGTATAGAGTCTTTTGTATATAATTTTTTCTAGAATTTTTGAAATGCTAGGTAAAATGGAAATTGGACGGTAATTACTAATTTCATGAGGGTCCCCTTTTTTGAAAATAGGATTAACTTTTGCAATTTTTAGAGATTTAGGAACAATACCGGTAGCAATAGAGAGATTAAAAATGTGATTAAGCGGAGATACAATAGAGTGTATGATCTGTTTCAGAAGTGATGTACTTATCCTATCATGACCCTGGGATTTGCTTGATTTAAGATCTTTTGTTATGTTGATTATTTCGTTAGGGTTTGTTGGATTAAAAAATAATGATGAAGAATGTTGTTTTGGAAGAAATTTCGTAAAATTTATATTTTGCTTCTCAAATTTATTTGCTAAATTAGGACCAAGGTTTACAAAATGTGAATTACATGTATTAGCTAAGTTTTCAATGTTAATTTTATCGTTATTCAAAGTAAAATTGTCCTTTGGAAGTTCCTTCGATTTCTTACCAATCAACTCGTTAATAATACACCATGTTGCTTTCATATTTGATTTTACCTTATTAAGTTTCTCTGAGTAATGAATTTTACGGGACGTTCTAATGATATTAGTCAATTTATTTCGGTATTTTTTATATTTGTTTTTATTTAGTACATTAGGGTTGTTCATGTAAGTCTTATACAGCTTATTTCTCGTGCGTATGGATTTTAATATTGCCCTTGTAATCCAAGGCATTTTTATTCTTTTAGTTGTCCTATTTGTCGTAATTAAAGGGAAATTTTTATCATGAGATATGAAATCATACCTCCGACTCATACTCTATCGAAAAAGGAAAAAAGAACGCGGAGTCTCTAGACAATCCCAAAGAGCTACAATGGACTTTGTATAGGCATGTTTTTGCCAATATATGCTATGTATTACAAAGGTCGCGCGTGCGGACAGTTATTTTGAACGGACGCTCATTTCGTTATTAATAGTGATAAAGAGATAAACATGGTATCAAATTGTTCGGAAAAATATCAGAACTATCCTGCCAACAATTATTGGAGAGGAATTATTTTGTGTCTGAAAAGGCACGCAGTTCTAAATTAGACAAATATCTATGATTAGACTTATATCTTAATCATGGCAAGAATCATGATCATGGCTTTATTCAGTCTTGAGAACAAATTTGAGGAAGAATAAATAAATAGATGAATACAAAATCTTGACGAAATCAATAGTTGATACGTATACCTCGTACATGTACGTATTAAACTTATAAGAGTCATGAAATCGGGAAGGTATCAAGGGAATTTATGCATTGTTGAGTAACCTGGTGAGATATGGGACTAGGCTTTTCCTGTAACGTTCTGTTTTGGACTTTGGTTCTATACGAATACGGGATTTCGTAGAGTTTCTTTTGTAGACGTTAGCGGACCATTTAGTGGCATTTAGGGGCTGTGTTATTTAAAGCCAATCACATTTAACGAGAATATTAATTCATCTAATGTAAAGAACTACTGCAGTTCAGGATTTAACGATATACTCATAAAGGTCGTAAAGAAATGTTTTAAACACATTTCATAACTACTCAATAATTGGAAGTTATGGTTAGAGTTGGCTACTACAGTTGGCAGCTATCTATGAAAGGGAGCTCTAAATAATGCCCTTTATATAGAGAAATATGCACATTATTGATAAAATGGGCTAAGGAGCATTCCCTATGTGAGCAATATTTTTTATGGGAAGGGTACTGCAAGGCACAACTGCACAGAGGTGCTCACCAGAAGAAGAAAAAAGGGGCCCAGGAACACCCCAAAACGATATTGCTATTATGAGAGCGTCGGAACTTTTATGCCCCCCAAAATATATATATATATATATATATATATTACAGTATACAAACGGAACAATCTCACTTACTTTAAGACGATTGTTGTGCAGTCTACTTTATCAGTAATTGTCAGCGTTGTGTCTGATTTCTCGTCGGTAGTTGAGTTGCTATCATCATCCCAAATAACGTCATCATCAAATGGCCTGTTGCCACCTAGGAATAAATCAAAGATACGATTTATCATGACTTAATAAACACTAGCTAAGATGTCGTATTGCTTAAAGTAGTTAAACAGGTTTCAGGTATTGGAAATATCATATGTTTGTTGTTGTTTTGTATTCAATTGATTTTTATTTATTTTATTCCATTGATTTTTGATTGCGTTTCTTAGAAAATGCATTCAAATTTCATCTCTTGTGGAGAAAAGAAAATCGAAGCATGTGAAGTATCTACGCCTTTGTGAGATTGTCTATGTGCAAAGTGATAAGATTTCAGAACGCAATGTGTACAAGGCATTGATCGCCTGCAGACTACAGAGCAAAAGAAAATGGAAGAATTATTGTCTTTACATGGCCAGGGACATATCATTAAGTATGTTGATTAAACAAAATATTTTAGATGCTAAATCAGTTTAATGTATGTGTATATAGAGAATAGCTTAGCTTCGATTTCGATTAATGTGCCTTTTCACATGTATCAATCATCTAATCAAAGAGTGCAGAAATGATGCTTTACGTTTCATACCCCTCCCATCAAACTTCGACAGAAATGTACTTACGTATTTGAGCAGATAGCTCTTTTAAGGCAGCTTCATTGTTCCAGTCATGCCATCCACGGTTATCTACTATAATCAGGTCGTCCATCAATTTGACCGGCTCTCGCGTCATGGTATGTCCACCCATTACTTGTGACTTTGCAGTCGGTATGTAGCTATTCAGCGTCTGCCCCGACTCTTTAGTTGTATTGACGTAATTTATCAACGTGTTGATAAAGGAAGACTTCCCCGCGCCAGCAGATCCGACAAGCATACAGCAAAATGTAGTGTTTTCCATGATTATGAGATGATGAGGTTACAAGACCCCTTCTCCTTGTCCGATCCTATCTTTAGTTGAAACGCGGCCCTATTACAAAGAAATGTTTGACGAAGTGAATACCATTAGCGTTACACAAACTTATAATAATGCGAACATCAGAACACTGACTCCATGATCATAACGATATGCTTTTAAAATTACTGCAAGTCACGCCTACGAAGTCATAATTTGCATACACAAAATTACTTTGACCCGCCCCCTTTCCTTGGACTTCCCACATCTATTTGACGATATGATATGTAGCAGTGATCTGACGTGGTTGAGCTTCATTTTACGTCGTACTTCTACCAGTACAATGGCTGGAAAAAGTACGGTTGCAGTTTGTTCTTTAGCTCGATCTGACACTGAGTTTAAATCCTTAATATCGGTTTTGAAAGAAGAGTGTGGAGTATGCGTTAAGTACGTACATATAACAAGTAGAATATTGGAAAATGGACACGATTTCTCTCAATACGATGGTGTGGTATTGATTCATTCAGTCTACCGGGGCAGAATGTCCCTATCAGACGTAAGGGATGCACGCTATGAAAAACTTCTCCTTCACTGGAAGAGTCTCCTCGGTAAGTACCCCAGGAATAATCACGATGGTTTTGAGTATGGTAGACATGGTAGTGTGTTTTCATAAACTTTCCTACTTGGCCTAATTCGACAGGAGAGGTGGGGAAGCGATAAGTTGACTTCATGAACCCAGTAGATAATTTAATATCATATAATAATTAATCATTTTATTCGTTCGTTTTGGATTACTTTTTATCTAATTAATGACCTAGGCTAAGTGCACAATACGTTCTATTCATGGAGGCCATATGTCAGAATGAGAAATACGACTAGTGGCATTATACTGATGCGCTTTAGAGATCAACGTGGAATAAAAAACAAAACGTGTGAAATAATGACAACAACTTTCTCTTTTTAAACGGTGCGTCCTGTCACCACCTATATTTTTTCATCAATTTATTCAAATCCAATATTTACAAAGAGTACCATGTTTAGCTAGCAAACACAAATATTGTTTTCCCTCTTTTCATCAATAAGTAGGAACTTTTGTCAAATTCTATTTTAATTCATGCCATGTATCAGTTTGAAAAAATCGAGAAGAACTAGTGTACCTATTCATAGCAATAAACTCACTGTTATTTCGGATAAGGAAAGTAGCAATTTCGTCAAAATATAAAATCCCATTAGAATCCTTATGGTCCTGCAAGAGCTGAGGTGCCAAGATTAACCTTAAATGCCAGATGATGTAACTGCCCTATACCAGCTTTTAATCGTTAGGCCTACACTGCCGTTGTTATTGTATACCAAAGAACAACAAAAGCTGTTTATGCCCACATTATAATAACTCGCGAAAAGGCCGCATTTGGCCGCCTTTCGCGCGCTTTGTGTGAGCGGTGTAGCTGTTGAAAGGACGTACTTGAGAGTTTGAAAAACAGAACAAAAGGAGTTGGTGAATACTATCCTCAACAGAAATATAATAATAATTATATGTGCTTATATAGCGCCTAACAGTTTTAGGAGGTTTCTAAGCGCTCTACAATATTAATGTGGCATAATTACCCTGCGTGGCTTTCGGAGAGCAGCTGTCACGCGCTATGCGTTTCAAGGAATTAATTCCTGCAGTTCCCCATTTACTTCACCTTGGTGGAGTGCAGCACAATGTGGATGAATTTCTTGCTGAAGGAAATCAACCGCCTGGAGTGGGATTCGAACTCGCGACCTTATGATTGAAAGACGAGAGTCAGAACCACTACACTATGAAGATTCCAGATCGTGTGTACCTAATGCATGTACAATAATAAATCCATTCTTATTTTTAGGTGATTTGATGACGTATATAGTTATATACTATTACTAGTAAAAGCAGCGCATCCCCAACAATAAGGAGTAAAATAGTTGAAAGATATATCATATATTTGTTTTGTATTTTCATGGCTTTCTAAATTGAAATTTGCCTAAAATGAAGAATTATTTAAATGAGCCAATCCGTTTGAAGGTGGTAACACTACATTGATGGGCAATATCACGGTAACGGAATTTCATTTCAGGGAAATTTGGGCTCTATTTTTATTTACTGTAGACAGGTGGTTAGACCTTATCTTTTTATTCTTTTTGTATTATGCACCTGTTAGAAAATCAAAATTAGAAAAAAAAATATTGTCCAACATTCCGAACACCCCAGGACCAAGAGCGTGTCGGTAACGGAATTACGGCAGAAAAATCAGGTTATTTTTTACACTAACTTTGAAAAGATTTCGTCTGAAATCTGCAGCCAATTGGGGGTTAGGTAATGCTAATAAAAGGAACTTATATTGTTGACTGTCCCATGGCAAGATTTGTTTAGGTTAAGTTGATGTGGTTTATCTATGCTGGATGGTTTTGTGAAAGAAGGTAGCGGTAACGGATTTACATAAACGGTAACGGAATTACGTCTTCTGAAATAAGCTTGAAAAAGGGTGATTTTGTCAACATTATGTAGGCTTAAATTGTTTCAGGGGTTGCAATAATTGATTTTAACTACAAAGCAAATCATATGTGTACTTAATTTCTAAAAACTGTTGGTAAACCCGTCTTTTATATTGTTAAATGTCAAGTAAATGTGACATTTCTGAGCAGATATTGGTGTGTAGTGATTAAATTTATTTCAATATGTGTTATATACTAGTTTAAAACTAATTTCAATTTGTTTTAGTTTACAGGTAGGAACACCACACAAAGTATGACAAACTCCATATAATATTGCCCATTTGCCGGTAACGGAATTACACATATACAGATCACTTTTGAGACCATTTATGACAAACTGATCATGAAGTCGGCGAGGCCAATTAAAAGAAACAGGTCTTTAAACTCCACAGTATTCAATTGAAAACAAAGGATGTTCAATTATTTTATTGACTATTGTGAGGGCCTATTAACCAAGCAAATACCAAATGCAATACATCATTTCATAGCTTATTTTATGCAGGTTTGATCAAAATCGATTGAAAATTGCAACATTACAACCTGTTCGTCGTGGATGGTTACATTTAAGTATTCAAAAGATTCTAAAACACTTAAGTGCTACTACAATGTAATAACACTGCCTATACCCAATACAGGGATCTTGGTGTAAATTAAGAACAAAACACATGAATATTTTATAAAGATTTTAGTCCATAAAACCAACCACCAAAATCTAAACTAATTATATAAAGAGAGCTTAATATAGCAATCATTTTGTCAACAGTGGTTCAATAATATTTCACACCAGAATTTGTAAATCATTCCCCTATCTCATATTTCTGTCGAGCCAATTTTTGAACCAGCTGAGCCAATTTTGCAACATTAGTGTAGGGCCTTAGAGGGAGCACTGGTTATCATTCTTATAGAATTAATTACAAATCTTGTCAGATAATTCCATACTCCAATTTCAATCCACAAAGGCTAGCACCAGATTCAAAACTAATTAATTAAGATAATGTCATCAACAGAGTTGCAATAAAATGTCAAACCTTGTATATCATAACGCCAATTCACTAAATTGTTTTCATTCTTGAGTGGTTGGTTATCATTCTTTTAAAATTCATTACACACTTCATCAGTGTTCTTAAATTTGTTACAACATGTAACAAACTTGACCATTGTCATCATTCTTCATTCCAATTTGTTATATTTTCTCTGAGCGCCAGCGATCTATTCAAAGGCGCCCTGCCACCCCTCCCCTTCCGATATGTATAATACGTAGAGTATGGAAATTAACCGTCCGCAAGGGGGCTAGTCTGCTATGGTAGTAGCCATGAACTTCTGATCAAATACATGTTTTTTTTTGACAGATTAGACCTTCCACTTCAACCTCTGCCTTGTCCTTTTCAAATGTATTTTCTCTGAGCGCTAGCGGACCTGTACAGTAAGTTACCCTGACACCTTCCTCAGTTCCATATGTTTTACGTGTTACGATTCGGCAAAGTAATCGTCTGCAAGAAGACTTGTCCGGTACCTGCCAAAGCCCTCTTATTTTTTGTTAAATATTTTTTTGCTAGATAAGACTTTTCTTTTTCAACCTCCACCTACATGTAGTCATCGGCAAAGGTATTTTCTCTGTGGGCTAGCGGACTGATTCAAAGTCAACCCCTCCCCCCCGGCCCCATCAATATAACGAAAGTGTCCGTCTGCAAAAGGACTAGTCAGCTATGATCTTAGCCATCTAACTTTTAATGAATTATCCTTTCTTTTTTTAGCGGTACTTTACATGTAGTCCTTGTTTTCCAACCTCCACCTAGCCGTTTTTTTAAGGGTGTTTTCTTGGGGTATTTTCTTTGAGTGCTAGCGGACATCGTCAAATTCATCCTGCCCCCCCCCCTTTCCCTTTAAAAAACTCATATGTATAATACGTAGAGTATGGAAATTCACAGTCTGCAAGAGGGATAGTCCGCTATGGTCTTGGCTATCTAACTTCTAATATTTTTTTCTTCTTTTTTCGATAGATTAGATGAGATCAGTGAAGAATACACATCAGAAAAGGCACTGTTTAAAATCGCCATAGGTGAAATAATATGAAGTATTTCCATGTTTAAATCAAAAGGTTTCATAAGAGATGTTGGTAAGATTTTAATTGCAAGTTCAGAGTGAATGAAAATAAACACATCTAAAATTCCCAGCCTAGTTTGTAGTCTTTATTCAAATTTGAAAAAAAAAAAGTCATTGAATTTATCAAAGCCAGATCCTAGACAATTAATATAATAAGCCATTACTTCAACAAAAAAGGGGGCAAAATTCATTAAAAATGTTGTAACACAGCATACAGTATATGTACATGAGGCAACAGGTCCATCTCCTGAAAAAACATACCACTCATTGCTTATGCTGCTGCCCCTTGTCATTCTGTTTCCAATGTTATTCCGTTACCATGTAATTCCGTTACCAGTGTTTTAATAGTAAAATAATTAGATACCTCTGAAATTGATGTTTGGGGCTGTTGGTAGTTAGATAAAGGAAGAGAATTTGCAACTACAAACAAAAAAGTAAGAAATAACTTTGTGAGTAAAACTTCTTTCAAATTTTGGTAACGGAATTACGCCATTTTAAGGGTACAATTTAAAAATCTCTCATACAAAAACTTTTTGCATTGATTGAAAATGATTTGCAAAACTTGAATTCTATTTATGATGTTGTTCAATAAGGAATGAATATAGAGGAATAAGTTTTAAATACATTGCTCCACTGAATTTTAAGAAATTAAATCATGATCATATAATTTAGAACCCCAAAATAGCCCCAACTTCAAATAAATTTTTCAGAAAAACCGTTTTACGGTTTTCAGTTCCGTCACAAGTGAATTCTTGTCCACATGGAAAATGTTAAATCATTGAAGTTGGATCAAATTAGGAATTTGGTGATTTTCCTCTTTCCCACACGGAATTGCCCTAATACTTACATGGAAACAGAGCACAAAAAAGAAGTACTAACTACCCCCTAAAAAACTGCTCATAATTTCAAAATCTTTAAAATGTATCACGACGTCATCTTACCAGGATATTGGTACTGTCGTACATTTCGTGTAAAAATCGGAGATATTCATCACTGTTTGTGTAAATGAGCACAGATTAAAGACAACATGGACCAAACCAAAATCATAAGACATTGTGCGTGCCTGTACATTGTTGTGAAACAACACATGACTGAATGAATGCATTATGATTTATGAAACAATGCTGTTTGATATTTCATCCATTTTTATTTTAAACGGCACATTTGCTTAAATCCATTATTTGCAATTGTAGCAAATGCATTATTTGGAATTGTAAAACATTGTATCTTTATTTTCTTTAATACTCAGTAAACTGCAATGACAATATTACATTTGCAAACTTTTAAATATGACAATAAAAATTCATTAACGTGTGCTATAACCATGGATTAAGATAACCTCTTATTGTTACACATTATTTTCCTAACTACCATATAAATATTTTGGCAAGACGAAATCTTGACACGATTGTAGGTTATGAAATTATGAGCAATTGTTTAGGAGCGTAGTAATTTTTCGTGAAAAGCAACCCTAACATTTTTTCTCCAGGGGGGCCCTTTTTTAATTTACAAAAATGAGCCCCCTTTTGGTTCTCATTTATATTTAAACATCTACATTTACATTCGACTAATTCGTCGAATAGACAATCCTTACTCTTCTTGTTTAGTCAGTCTGCTCTATCAATTTATTGATTAATTATGGGGGGGGGGACTGGGTAAAATTTGTAATTTAATTTGATTTCAGATTTAAAATATAAATTCTGGAAAAAAAAGTCAATTGTTCGGTAGACACTTTACGCTTTAATTAGGTGATACGTAACGAAGTCTACGTATCACCTTTTGATTTCGTCAAGATTTTCTTTTTTTTATTAGGTGATACGTAACGAAGTCTACGTATCACCTTTTGATTTCGCCAAGATTTTTCTTTATTATTATTATTAGGTGATACGTCACGAAGTCTACGAATCACCTATTGATTTCGTCAAGATTTTTATTATTATTCTTCCTATTATTCTTCCTCAATTTTGTTCGCAGGATATATCAAGACTCAATAACTCCATCATCATGAAAATTTCAATGATGATAGATCTTAGTCTAACTTAGAACTGCGTGACTTTTCAAAGACTCAAAGTCATCGTGACGTCATCTAGGCGCCATTTTGTAAAAATCAACTTATGATCATATCTTCATAACGGAAAGGCATTTTTCATTCATAATTATCTTGATTAAGATCAATATCCGTCTGGTCAATTTCAGGTCAATAAAAGTGC
>BEXV01002449.1:48786-62331 GCA_003118195.1 Hemicentrotus pulcherrimus
TATACATCTTTCTGTGTATAGTGCTTGTAACTTTACGAAGAATGGGCCAAATTTCTTATCATTTTGATGATTCCAGAACCTTGCAGATGTTAGATGCTAGATGATCAACATTTTCTGATTGATTCCACAACGTTTCTTTCACAATGCAATCGCATGACCATTACTGGTCTTTACCTTTAACACTGTAGCATGAATGAGGTAGTTTATATTCACTCCAACAGCAGGTTTTACAAACACTGCTTACATGTAAGTCAAAATGGTAGACTTTGTAGAAATCAACTGGCGATGCTTCAAAATATTTTAGCTACAAAGTTTAGCTAGATCCAACATCATCAGTCAGTCAGTCCACGAAATTTGTCCGGAAGATGCCTGACTACTATATTAACAAGTTGACAGTAACAAATAAGAGAGACCAACTCAAATATCCACTAAATATTTATACTTGAAGAGAGCTGTTTTGGGGGGCAACCGTACAGGTGAACACAACCACATAGCAAAGTCATGTTTCTTGGCGATTACTTCCTAATTGCGTCATTAATTTTGGAGAAAGTTAATACACAGCTTTCACTTATGTAGTTATATATTTGAACCTAGTCTGAAAGACCCAGGTATAACGTTCATAAATTTAGAGCAATTCGAACTCATTGCATAATTGTGTTGAAATGCCTGATTTTACAGAGCAATTTTAGCACAGCCAGTCGTAGTACACAAGCCAAACATTAAAAAAGGGTCTAGAAAAAGATCCATGTCATTTTGGGGATAATCCATGCTTTGAAATAATATCGAATAAGATTGGGGTGGATGCCACGCGCACTCTTTTTTGGTCTGATATAGGTTTTCCCGGCCAATTGCGTCAAAGTAGCAATCAATTTCATTAACATGCATTCATGTTCGAGCGAATTTCCTCCACTCATTGCTCCACTGTTTCACCTTTAAACTTGTTGCATTCAATTTCGTTGCGAGACACCGAATTTTCTAAACATGCACATTCAAATTAGAGTTGGGTTCAGTCAATTTGGAAATGCGTAAGCGTCATTCAATTTCGCCAATGCTGAGTGTGAGGAGAATTATTTGGCGAATTGCGGTTTCATTTTCGTCTATGGGCAACCTCTTTCGCAATTGGGCCATTCAAATTAAAACAAGACCTCATAATCATAGTATGAGGCTTGATGTTTATTTGGATATTCAGTTGTTCATGTTCATTGATTTTTTTCCTTCTCTTTACGCTCCTTTCTGACATGATTTCACATTATGCAATCTTCTAATTTGTCTGATATATATTTATCGCATTTTAAGTTTCTCTCCTCCTTTCGACATTTCTCATTTTTGCCGATACTTCTCTTCATAAATAACTTCCTACTTTTCATCATATATATGGTTACTTTTTAAACTGTTTGTTTTTATTGATATTGATTGAGTAGGTGTTGTTTCTTTATTTTCATTTGACATTTTTTTCTTTATTCATCATTGTATTTTGTTTCCAGCATGTCCATGTCATTAAAAGCTGTTCAACCTTCGATTACTTGGCAGGACAGGCATCTCGGCATGTTGTTCTAAGAATGGTTGCATATATAACTTTTTCTTAGGAGAGAAGCGAAAATTGTGCACCAGTCATTTTCTAGGGACGGTTACCTGTGTAATAGGAGATACCTGATAACGAATACGCATGTCATTCCTACAAGTAAACTTTGCATTAATTATCCAAGCAGAATACAAAGTGACAAATTAACATCAAATGAAAAACAAAGCACAAATGTCAAATGCGTATGCCTATTCACAAAATTGAATGACCGAATACATACCACCGTCTATCCGGCGCGAATTTGAATGCTCCTTGCATGCTTTTCTAAATTGAATGCTTGTTTTGCACATCTCCGTGACAAGAATATGAAATCTCATGCTACTTAATCAAACTTAACGATGCTATTAGCTTTTTGAATATCGATTAACATTAATTTACCTTAAAGTGTATGCAAAATTATTCGTTGAACAAGTTACTATTTACAATTACATAAGTTAAACAAATGTAAATGTAAAATGTCTATTATTTATAGCATAGTGTAATATGAATTCGTTTATATCTGAGTTTTCTATTATCGAGCAATATATAACTTTATATCTTCGTTACAATTAATAAGTTATCATTATCATTTTTTGGCAAGGGATCCTTCGTTCATTTGTTGAGCGGTCAACTTATCGCCGATGCGAAAAAGGCATTCTTACAACAGTTGCTGTGATGACACATTTTGTCACCACTCCCCTCCCCCAAAAGCAAAATATTTTCATTCTGATCGCTTGCATGTGACCCTAATTGAAAGGAAATGAGGATAAATATTGGAAATAAATATATCCTCCAAAAGTTACTCATTATGTTCGGTACAATATGAAAACACAACTTGAAAGAAAGATGTTGCACATACAACAACAGGGTAAATGTTTTGTTTAATGATGCGGTTAAAATGGGCCCTAGAAGAGATATGTGGTTATATTTTCATTATGTCCCTGTGAATAATGCACATCTCGGGGTCTTCAACGAACAACAGGTTTTTTCGTGCTCGCTTCGCTCGCTTGAAAATGCGTAGTTAGACCATTACACACGGCAACAAAATATGATGTGGAAGCATTACCTACATACAGATCCATGTTAAAATAGAAACAGTGTCGAAAATGATCCTCGATAAAGTATTTACTAGAATGTTCGATATCTTCTTCTTATTTCTGCTAAGTACAGACCGCCGTTGGCGTACTATCGTACTTGTGCTTGTCGAGTGCCCAGATGAATAGTGTAAGTAAAAACTCACTACAAGTTGAGGCTTTGTGCGGCTAAAAAACAAAAGAGGCTTAAAGGTATTACAAAGTTTTGGTATGTGGTCATGAATTTGGTTCAAATGAACATATTGGAAGCATATGCGATCCTACAATATGCAGTGATCGCTGTCGCGGTTGAAATCGAGTCTGAAGTCATGAAATTATTAATAACAAACTCTTTATGTTGTGTAGCGCCCTCTCAAGGTCAAGATATTAATTAAGCTATAGAACAATGTTTCTTGACTAATATTGACCGATAAGCTATTCCCGTTTGGTAGGTATAAATCACAACTACATATTCTGAAATTTTCAGGGTCGCAGCTACCATTGTACGGCCGTATGCGCTATTTGAAATTTATCAAAATTTAACGGGAGTACCGATAAATTTTTATTTTCATTTTTTCTCGAAAGCAGTAGTGTTTTAGGGGCTACTTTTTAGTGCTTATCAAACATTCACAGGGGCATCCAAATATATCAAAATTGTAGAGAATCATTATCCATCAAATTTTCAAAATTTCCCAAAACTTTGTATTACCTTTAACTAAGCCTCCTTTGTTGCACCCTCTGCTTGAAGATCACTAATAAGGTGCTGTTGACTATACTCGCTGGAAGAGAGTTCCATAGTCTTATTGCATCAGGAAATAATGTATTTTTATACGTTTGGGTTCCGGGCGTAGTGGATTTGAAACTTGTTTGGATTCCCACGTGTAGATGGCCCAGCGGATGCAATGAGGTGTACGTCAGGAATGTCAATTAGCTTGTGGATTACGCAGTAGATCAAACATAATCTCTGTTGTGCCCTTCTTTCGTGGAGTGTGGTCCACTGGAGTTGCATTAGCATATCAGCTACGCTGCTTAGACGCCTAAAGTCTCTTAAAGCAAAGCGGGCATAGCGACGTTGTATCATTTCCAGTCTTGTGATGTTCTTCTGGGTAAATGGATCCCATACCACAGCAGCATACTCCAGTACTGGAAGGACGAGTGTTTTGAGGCACAACACTTTTGTCTTGAGAGGACAGTCTCTGGTATTTCTCTGCTGGAAGCTGCTAACAGAACTTGCCGACTTGGCTATGACATCCACAATGTGATTCCACTTCATGTTTTCCTGGAAGTTTACACCAAGGTATCTTGCTTTCT
Organism: Hemicentrotus pulcherrimus; assembly: GCA_003118195.1. Lineage (NCBI taxonomy): Eukaryota > Metazoa > Echinodermata > Echinoidea > Camarodonta > Strongylocentrotidae > Hemicentrotus > Hemicentrotus pulcherrimus. Next base: position 52,732 of record BEXV01002449.1, read on the forward strand.
CAGTTTCCTTTAGAGGCGTTCCATAAATGCAGTAAGATGTTCAGCTCGATCTTGAATGCTTTCCTCTTATCAGTAACATGCATAACTTGGCATTTCTGCAGGTGAAATTGCATAAGCCAGTCTGCTTCATGGAGCTTCCAGGTCCCTCTGCAGTTGATCAGTATCTTCCTCTGTCTTGACCTTTCTGTATATGATGCAGTTATCAGCAAGTTGGAACGCACCGTAGACTGTGTTGAAACATACTCGGGTAGGTCGTTAACGAAAAGAAGGAAGGGCAGAGGTCCGACCACGCTACCTTGATGAACCCCTGAACGGACAGGTGATGCATGTGATGCTACTCATTCAAGTAGAGCCCCCTGGGAACGGTTACTGAGTAGGCAATCAATCCACTTATGGGCATTACCTCTGGTTCCATAATAGTTGAATTTTTGCATCAGCCTACCACGGGGAACCTTGTCGAAGGCTTTTGACAAGTCCAAAAGAGTAGGATCAATGTGTTCGCCATCCTCAATACCTCTAACAAGGTCCTGCACAGTTAGTAACAATTGAGATGTGCACGAGCGCTTTTTACGAAAGCCATGATGGGCATCACTTAAGATGATATGGTCGTCCAGATGATCCAGAATACTACTGCAAACAATATGTTCCATGCGCACAAACGAGGTCAGAGAGATTGGTCTGCAATTTTCCACTTTATATCTTTCTCCCTTTTTGAAGATAGAAACTACATCAGATTTCTTCCAGTCATCAGTAATTATGCCTTGGTCGACTGATGCTTGAAAGAAGATAGTGAAGATATAGGTGTAAGTTCTATGGCAAGTTCCTTCAGGAGCCTTGCTTGTAGACCATCTGGACCAGTAGCCTAGTGTAGCTGCAGAGTTGATAGCAGCTTGTACACTCCAGCAGGATTTATGTGGATTTGATCCATATCTGGATAAAGGTCTTTGTAAATTTGGAAATCTTGTGGCTGGCTGGTAGGGCGAGCTCGTTTGAAAGCACGTTTCTCCTTTTGGCAAGCCGCTCAACTGAAAAGGTGATCCACGGCTGATTAAAACGGCTCGAGGTCATCTTTGACGGTACATGCTTTTGGAGCAAGTTCTGTAAGGTGGTCTTGATTTCCTCCCACATGTCAGTGGCAGAGCCTCAGTTCATTGTGAGTTTCAATGAGGTGCTTCTGATATATGTGGCATTCCCTCTTCATTTCCTCAAGGTTGGCATTCTCCAAAATGTGCAATAACCTCTTCACTGGTTTGCGCCTCTTTGCCGTTACATCTGTGCAAACACTGGCTACGTCATGGTCCCCAAGTCCTGGTAGTGGGGTGCACTTGTTGGCCAGAGATGATCGGTTGGTCAGAAATAGATCCAAAGTGCTCTCTCCACGTGTGGCAAAAGTTACCATCTGTTGGAGGGCGCAGTTATAGGTCATGTCCAGCAATCTGCTGTTCACGTTGGCTGGATAGTTATGACCGTCGATTCCGAGGTTCACCCAAAAAATGTCTGGTAGGCTCAGATCGCACCAATTCACAGAGTTGCTTTCTTGTTTCGCTGTTGGTGGTGGTGGTGCCCCTTTTTTAAGATGCTCCACTACCCCTGAGATACATGAATTTCACCAGTGTTTCTGTATGTATAGGTATTCTTTATAATAGCTTTGGATGAGCGCATAAGCATGTTGCACATGCTTTTTGCTTGCTCTCCAAAAGATCTCTTATTTGTCTGTGTTTAATTTGTTGTATCAATTTCTGTTGTTACCAGTCATTTATATATGTCTTCTGGATACCACTAGTCGAATTGCATTCGGTAGTTAAGTGATTTCACACCATATTTTGATGACAACATTTTTCTGGATTCATGTGTAGTTGTACCTAAGAAGCCATTTTCACTGTACATCTCTAGGTAAGTAAAAGTACCCTGGTACTCTATTATGTAATATATGCCTATTATGTATTGTATGCCTGGACGAACATGAATCACTGGATTCACTAGCAACCACTATGGGACCGTTTCAACTTGGACTTTTGTTCACACTCTGCCTGTATGCTACTTTGAATAGGAATGTGTACTGCAGTGAGCAATCCTTCATTAAACTCTCAATTAATGAAAACTTCAACAGAAAACACTATCTTAAAAGGAGGATTCCATACAACCCGAATAGTACAGCATCTTTTCAACTAGAGCTACTACATGCGGGTGATGTACATCCCAACCCCGGACCAGATCGGGATCAAGATGGCACTGTACCATCTTTTTGCATTCATCGTGACCCTCCCCTTCAGCGTAGAATTCACTATTCTCCAGAGGATCTGTTACAGTGGAGATATGCAAAGCTTCGACTGTCGTCCGACGTTCGTGATGTCATCCATTCTTTCGGAATTCAACGAAGAAAGACAAGGAGAGGTAGGCGCGGTAACCGCAGAAGAAACTGTCTCCGACAATCAAAAGTGTCAAGATCATCATCATCATCTACTATCCCGATCTGCATTCAACCACGTATTCATCCATACTTTTCAGGTAATGATAGGTCAATATGCATTCAACGATCAAACTTAATCTCTATACCTACGATTGAAAGTTTTACCAAAGTATGCACTTTTAATATGCGATCAATAAGGAATAAGACGACTGATTTCTATGATTTTGTCACTGAAAATGACTTAGATATTGTAGCAGTAACTGAAACCTGGCTTAAAGGAATCACACGAAGAAAAATCAATTACATCTGATAATTAGAACAAATAACATATGGATGGAAAGATTATCTCATGTAAAACACGAATAACTTGCTTAGAAATCATATAGATATCATGGAAAGGCGTAAAATTCAGTTTTGTCAAGACCCCTTTTCGGACCCCTGAACCCCGTAAGTAGGCCAAACACACGAGCTGGCGAGCTCGGAATTATGACGTCACGCCCTGGGCGCACTCGGCAAGCTAGATAGATTTGCACTTGTTCACCTATATTCTAGACCTATATCTAAGGCAATTTGATCGTTACTAATTCTGTCGTTCTTTCGCAATATTAAACATTTCATTCAGGAATGTGTAATCTTGAAACGTTATAGAAAACATTTGCGGTATTATCTTACTCTTTATGAATTATGACGGAATTATAGGGGTCTAAACGTGGTTTAGAATAAGTTAGATTTGCGTGTTTGACGACTCTGGTTATAGCGGGCCCTGTGTAGCTCAGTGCCTGAGTCGCTCCGGGGAGCTGATGTTGCACGTTTCGTTGCCTACACTCCAAGGTGCAGCGGCGGCGCATCGCCTCAGCCAGTCAACATTTGAATCAAAGTAAACATGTTTCAAATTGCAACTGTTATGATGAAATATTGTTCAAAATGTTTAACATTTCATACTTATATGTAACTTTACAAAAATATATATGAATAAATCGAAAGATGGCACTAACTAATGCAGACCTGTCGCGAGCGATTCTCCTGGCGCTGGCCTGGTCGGGCGGGCTAGCTAAAATTCATGACAATATTACTACAGACTACAGTGCATGTATTTTTTATACTTATTCTAGCACACCATTATTAAGACAACAATGTCTTGATATTTTGTTCTAGACATATTTAAGTGTCATTAAATAAATATAGATCTGAGTATTACTATGAAAATCGTCAGTGACTTTTTTGATAGATAATTTATTATGAAAATTAAATCCAGACTTTGCCACGGCATTGGTCTTGGCAGAATTTTTACAGATTATCATCATGTCTAAAAATTTGATGAGCATGAATAGACCCTCTCGTAAGATCTAGATCTATAGATCTAAATTTTTAAATGCTAAATTTTGCATTACGTCCTAGACCAGGGAAGAAATTAATATTGATTTTTCGGGGGCTACTTTTCAAGCTAAAAATGACACTCGGCTCGGGTTCGTGCTGGCAGGGTCGTGGCATATCTCTACCATCATCGTCGAGTTCTTCCTCTTCTTCCTCTTCTCCTTCTTCTCCTCCCAGCTCTCCTATACCTCCCCATCATCATCAGCATCGCTGTCAGCGGAATCGCTTTCCTCACTGAATTCAATTTCCATATCTAATAGTTCAATTTTCTCATCTAAAGCCGACATTTTGATCTCAAGATAGTATGCTTCGTATTTTACAAACAGTCGAGTTGCGTGTATTTTCAATGCGCGCTACCTAGCTTTGTTTTGTGGCTAGCTAGCCGTGTCCAGGGCGCGACGTCACAATAATGACGTCATACGAAGCACTGCTGAAGGCAGTAAATCTGGATCTCAAAACTAACATTTTTGAAGGTTGATTTCTGCGGGGCCCAAACATATTTTGAAGAGGAAATTTGTTGTATTTGATCAGTGAGGCTTCCACTTCGCAATGATATAAATTTTGCATCAATTTAATACACTTTAGCTTCTTGGTGTGATTCCTTTAAAGATGGTGATGATGTTGTCATAGGAAAAATTACCCCTGAGGGATATAACTTTGAACACCGGCCGCGTCAAGGGAAGGCCGGAGGAGGGGTTGGACTGTTATACAAATCTACGCTCTCACTTACTACTAGTCTTGTAACTCCGTTCAGATCATTTGAATCGCTTCATGTTACAATTTCAGGAAACTCTTGCTCAATCAGTTTAGTCGTAGTATATCGGCCTGAATCTGATGATCATGGGCGTCATCTACCCTTCAGTGTCTTCATGGAGGAGTTTGGTGAAATGTTGGACAGTTATCTTCTCCACCCATCAGAGATCTTACTCGTGGGTGACTATAATATATGGGTTGACGTCCAGGATGATTCAAAGGCCAGACAGTTTCTGAACCTACTATCGACATATGGGATGAAACAGCATGTCCGTGAACCGACCCACGACCACGGACATACACTTGACTTATTGATCACACGTGAACATGAAAATGTTATATCAAATGTAGTAGTGCAACCTGGTCTCTCAGATCATTTTGCTATACTGTGTAACATTACATTGGAAAAACCTAAACCTATTCGACAAAGTTTCTCAACCCGCAATTTAAAGTCTTTGGATAGTCAAAGGTTCTGTAAAGGTCTTCATGTAGCTTTATCTGTTCCTGACTTAGATTATGATGTTACATCTATGTGTATTAATTACGATTACTCTCTAAATGCCTTATTGAATCAACTAGCTCCCAGAAAAAACAAGAACTATAGTTGTCAAACCCAGGTGTCCTTGGATGACTGATGATATCCGAGAGGCAAAGTGCCTCAGATGGAGACTGGAGCGTCGTTGGAGAACCACTAAAACTGAGTCCGATCGGTCTCTATTTATTAAGCAGAGACAAATAGTATCTCATCTCGCTAACCAGGCGCAAAAACATCACTACACATCTGCTGTAGCAGACTGCAGTGGCAATCAGAAACGTTTGTTTCAAATTATAAATAAACTCTTGAATAGAAAGAAAGATCAAATTCTTCCTAGTAATGTGTCTGATCAAGACTTGGCAAATCGTTTTTCTGATTTCTTTATGAATAAAGTTACCAATATTCGTCGAATTCTTGACGCTCGTGATAGTACAGGTTATCAGTCAGTGTCAGAAAGTGCCACTCCCTATTTGTCTGACTTTTCACCAGCCACAACTAGTGAGGTTCGAAAAATCATTATGAATTCTCCACCATCTACATGTGAACTAAATCCTATTCCAACATGTTTGATCAAAGATTTTTCTAATGAATTCACCCCATACATCACAGAGATTGTAAATTCATCTCTACGTTCTGACATCTTTCCTGATTGTCTGCAACATGCACTCATTAAACCTCACCTAAAGAAACCAAGACTTGATAAACAAGAGCTTAAAAATTATCGTCCCGTGGCAAATTTAAAGTATCTTGGTAAGGTAATTGAACGTATAGTATCTACGCGTCTTCAGTCCAGCATAAATGACCAAAACCTTCATAACCCCTTTCAATCGGCCTACAAGGAGAACCACAGTGTGGAGACGGCACCATTAAAAGTACAAAATGACATTTTAATAGAAATGGATAAGGGGAAAGTTACTGCATTAATTCTGTTAGATCTCAGCTGCGTCTTCGATACTGTCAACCACAATATCTTAATCGACAGACTAAACAGGTTGGCATTGGTGGAACATGTCTTCATTGGTTTCGTTCCTACCTTTCAAGTCGATCTCAAGCGGTACAACTTCATCGGTTGTTAATCTTCAGTTTTCTGTGCCCCAAGGATCTGTTTTAGGTCCCCATCTGTTTAATGTATATACCTTACCACTTCATGAGATAATCAGTAAACACAATATAAGCTATCATATGTATGCAGACGATCTACAATTATATTTTTCATGTCTTCCTATTTAGGAACAGGTAGAAAAACGTGTTGAAGATCTTGAAAGTTGTATTCGCGATGTACGAAAATGGATGAATGATTGCTATCTCAAACTAAATGACGATAAAACAGAATTTCTCTTGTTAGGCTCCAGACAACAACTTTCCAAGATTGTTATAACTCATATACGTGTTGGTTCTGTGCACATTGCTCCTTCAGATAAGGCAATAAATCTTGGTGTTATTTTCGATATAAGCATGTCTCTTGATGCACATATTTCAAAATGTGTGAAAGCTGCCAATTATCATCTTCGTAATCCTCGCGCTATAAGGAAATTTTTAACCCCCCAAACCACTCAACAATTGATTCATGCTTTTGTAACATCTCATCTCGATAACTGTAACTCTCTCCTTTATGGACTTCCTAAATACCAAATTCAGAGACTACAAAAGGTTCAAAACGCAGCTGCCCGCCTTGTCACTAAATCTAAACGTTCGACCCATACTACTCAAATACTCAAGAACCTTCACTGGCTTCCAATAGAACAACGTATCAAATATAAAATTCTACTACTCACCTACCGTTCACTAAATGGATCAGTCCCTGTATATATTTCCTCTCTTCTTAATATCTCTTTAAGTTCTCGTGCAGGTCTTCGTTCCTCTAATTCAACAAATTTAACACAGTTAAGAACAAAGAGGAGTTGGGGAGACAGAGCTTTTACAGCTGCTGCACCCCGGTTATGGAACTCTCTACCCCATTCAATCAAAATGTCAGCCAATCAAAATGTGTTCCAAACAAAATTGAAAACCTTTCTATAAATGTCTGAACTCCTCAGTTAAGACGTAGTGTATTTTACAATCTGATGTAATTAACGTTGTTGAATTATATTTAATTATGTTAAATTATTTTTGTTTAATGTACTTACCTTGTTAGGTGCCTTGAGCATCTCTTGGGTTTGATATGTGCGCATTATAAATGTTGTTATTATTATATTATAGTAACTCCATAGGACTTTCAAGTAATAAAAACAAGGTCTTCAAAGGTACACCGATATTTTTACGAATCTTGTGACAGAGGGCAATGGACATTGTTATATGAATCGTGGATATTTTAAAAATATTTAATGAATCGAGTGACAGGTTAAGGCCTCACGGGCATTCCGTAGGTTAAAACAGTGGAGATGATGATGATCATCATCATCATTAACATAATACCAACAAGAATAGCATTAAAACAAACAAAAACAACCTGAAACAACAATGATATTGAATATTGATAATTGCAACAACAAAAAACAGAATAGCAATTTTATTGGAGCAATGTGCATGCGTTGCTGCCTATATTTAATATTTCTTTGAGGAGATGAACAATCAAAGCAATTAGACGATCCCACATATTTGAGTAGATACTGTGTATCACAACACATCTTGAAACGCATGTATAAAGCCATAACCACACCTCATGCCTTGCGCTCTGGCCAAAATACAAGAAGTCAGCAGCAAATTATATGTAAATTAAAATTCGAGTTTGATTGCGATTTGGTGTGAGCCAATCGAGGTAACGATAGAACAAAGATTGTAAGTAAAAAAAAGTATACAAAATTAATTAAATGTTTTGAAAAAAAAATACTAGTGTAACTAATGTTAATGAAAAGAAATGGGAGTGTATTTGTAAACTAATTTCAAATTGTCCACTTGGTCGAATCCACATTAAGAGAATTGTTTCGAGGTAATAGTAACATTTATATACCTCACTTTAAAAATCCAGCCATCTGAATTGCATTCATAAACTTTAAGTATTCCTGTAAAATTCCCGGTAAAACTCCAAACCCATGTAATAGTTCTAAAATCCCAGTTACTATGGTTACCGGGAAAAAAAGTTAAGTCTTGGTGAAATACCCATAGGTTTACATGTTAAAAACGGGTTTCATCGATCGAGGATACCGTACGTGTGCGAAAAATTGGTCGGTAATTTCAAACTGAAGGCAAAAATGGCTGAAGAAACTCTCCCAAGATTTCAACTTCTTGATGATGATCAAATGCAAGACTTGCTGACAGCAGGGACATGCTAGACAGGGCACCAAAACGGGCACGTTAAATTCTCAAAACAAATTCTTCTTCAAAAGTCTAGGCCTATAGATTCTGCTAAAATCCTAAAAATGCTAAAATCCTTCCCGTAGAGATTGCACGGAATTCAGATTGCACACAACCCTATGCATTAGCAATGCGCACTGGCTTTGCATCGCAATATGCATTGGCATCGCAAACTAATTGCTCGTGATTCTGAAGGTGGTACTCAATAAATTAGGTGTCATATGAAAGCGCAGGTTTTTCTCCATATTCCACACAGGGCCGGCTCACCCCCAAAATTGTAAAAATATCTTGCTAAGACTAGAATCTAGATCTAGTCTACTCTCAAAGATACACTCATAAAAAAACAACCGTGCAGATAAACTAGAAAAAGGCCAAGGTGGTGTCATAAGTTGACTCTTTTGTTTTCGGCATATAAAAGTATTAATGGCGGCTTTAATATTTTCGAGAAATAGTTGTTTTTATACGCTCTCGGGAAGGTTATAATGGGGCTATTGCACTCGGCACGCCTCGGGCAAAAGCACAATTCTAACCTTCCCTTGAGCGTTAAAAAACACCTTTTCTCTCAAAGCAGTCATTAATACTATAGTATATTATTATAGCGATTGCTATGAAGACCTCTTGATTCAAATTATTCCTTGGGTGTGTTTGATACCAATTTACCACGTAGGACTACTTTACCTTAAAGTGTATGCAAAATTATTCGTTAAACGAGTTACTAGTTAAAATTGCATACATAAACAAGTGTAACATTTATGTTAATTACAGCAAAGGTAAGATAAATTCGTTGTATCTGATTTGTTTTGTTTATCGAGCAATATTCAACTTCATATCTTTGTTATGATTAATAAGTTATCATACAATATATTAAAAATATACAATGATATTAATGTTTCCATGATTACGTTTAATTTTGTTTGGAAAGGGATCCTTTGTGTGTGTGCATGAGGAAAACACTCCATTAGAAAATTTGCTCATCAAATTCACACTCTGCCTAGCACCTTTGCACACGGCACAAAATAATGTCAAAATATGTAGAACAGGTAAATATGCATGTGACACCTGTTCTACATATTTGTTACATAATAGCAGTGAAGGGATGTTCCTTTGTCTATCTGAGGAACTGAATATTTTGTCCGCTTTCTTTGTCAGTCATGTTCATAGTGCCAAGTGGATCGAGTGTGAATTTGATGAGCTAACACCCTAGTAAACTGTAACTACTAGGGTAAAGCTCTAA
>BEXV01002451.1:31427-42759 GCA_003118195.1 Hemicentrotus pulcherrimus
CCCACCCCCCCCCCCCCCCCCACACACGCACGCTCCTTTATAACTCTGTCTCTACAAACCTTTTCATAAATCGTCTGGTAAAAGTTATACCCCGATTAACATTCCGCATAAGAAACAAATATCAACTTTATTATAAATGGACCTCTACATAATGGGTAGTTTTTCCGGTGGTAGTTGTCCAGGTTTGCACATTGGACGTGAATTGTTCCAGAATCTTCCAGATTATGAAGAGCGGTATAATGCATTATACTTTCTTTCAATGATGACATATTTTGTAATCTTAAACGAATACATTTTCCCTACATAGCATGTTAAGATAAATCCGTACAGAGATTTGACATTATTTTCTTATACAAAGACATTTTGCCCGTCTCATGAATTTACTCTACATTAATATTTTTCTCTTTGATAACACAGTTTCCTTATGTTACCATGCCTGTGTCTCTTGGTGAATGGCGTGTCAGGATCGGCACATTCATATGCCGTCGGAGGAAAGAATACGACTACCATTACTTTTGGAGGAAACTTCACAACTTGATTAAAATTAACAAGAATGCTGAGCCGCCCAAAGAAAACGACAATCCTGAGTGTAACATCTCATCTCGCACTGGCTTTTCACTTGATGCGGATACCTCTCTAGGGAACACGGCCCGTCGACCTGCGTCTTCTTACATTGTCAACCTTAATACCGCTCAAACAGAGCCTTCATGCGGCGTCAGCAATAGTAGATGTAATGTTAGTTGTCAGACTCGGTCACACTGTTACAATTCAGAGTTTGATGCTGTCACGGAGAGAGGATTCCCATGTGTTGTAAACAAACCCGGTCATACCGATGTCTCTCACTCCGAGTCTTTGTGTGCTGAAAACAGTGGTTCTTCAAAGGCAAATGAGATTAACCCTGTCCCTGATACCACTGAAGTGCAAATTCCAGATCCCCGACCCTGCGTAGAAGACGAATTGGACAAAAGACACATAACCATTAATCTAGCGTCACGTGAATACCTCCCTAACACCGTTCAAATAGGTAAAACAGACCAACATGAAGTTGTCACATCAGAGTCGTACTCACATGTACCTCCAGCCATCGCAGGTGAGATAGATCGTATTCAAAAAGACAAGGAGGAGACATCAAACTATGTAGCGGCGGGGATAGAGGACCAATCATCGCGCTTGCCACCTAAACCCAGGCAAGGTACAACGAGTAACACCGAGCAAACAACACCATCTCTCAGGGTATGATTGATATTTATATTTATATTATCCCAGAACCCCCCTATCCCATTTACAAAAAAGGGGAAAAATGAGAGAGATGAAGAAAAATAAATACTCTATATAATTCTTCTTATAGAATTTTTTTTTTTTTTTAAACGGGACATGTAACTAGCAAAATTGGAGCAATATACAATATTTTTATAGAGGACATTTTGATTATTTCAATCTACTGTGTACATTTTTTGATTTGACATTCGTTGCACTATAAACAGGAGTAAAAGTGTCCTTTACCCTTTTACATAATGCTTATTCTTCCGTGATTGTACATGTATGTTGACAATAATGTCTAATCATTCTTTTGACAATTTTCTTCTGTCCATCAATTTTATTTTACGGAATTAACGGAATATCACGAACCATCTTTTCCAATGACTACATCATGAACACCCTGAACTATCACCTGTCTGTGCTATTTGTTGAATTATAAGTGTTAAAAACCATTGAATATACCCCCCTCCAGGAATACAATGTGGCACAAGGGTATTATCTCAGTATGGCTTGTACATAGAGTTTACAGGGTTAAAAATGTGTCCTCTATTCGTAATTTTCTCTTCATTCTTAGGACAATCATGGATTCCCGATCTATACGGTCCTCGGACCAGGGACAACTAGCGTTGAAGCAGATGCAATTAAAGGGAATGACTGTCCAGACATGACCAGTATACTCCTATTGAGATCCGGTGACGTAGAACGAAACCCTGGTCCAAATGATAAGTAAGCAGCATGAAAGAGCATCTTTGAAACATTAAAATCCATTGTTTCACATTCTACTGAACCCAAATCCGAGTCTACGATTATGTTTAATGAAAGATAACTTAAGAAGACTAATTGTCTTTGTAAAACCTGAATCTGAACAAAAAATTAAACCCGCCGTTGGGTTTCATTTTTTTAAAAATATAATACGAGTCATTGAGTTTGCTTGTAAAATTAATCGTTGGTTATGATGAATGAAATCAAAAGTGGAAAAGTTTTGCATATTCTCGTTGTGTTTGAAATATGCATGTCGTAGTATTTTGATTTTTTTTTTATCCATCTATTACTTGCATTACAGGCAATGTTGTAAATTATTTTGATTCAATACAGTAAAACTGGGTATTCGAAAGTCCAATGAGCAAGATGAAACTTTCCTTTTTTCAAAATCTCGCAAATATTTATAAGCGCTATATGAAACTAATCAATCTTCTTATGTCTATTATTTAGCTCTGGAAGTCTGACTCACCTCGAGCTATATTCCCTTGCTGAAGGTATGGGTCCATCAGATTTCATGAAAGTCGGACTAGCTTTAGGATTCTCGGACGCTCAACTAAGTCGGTTTGAGAAAGACAAGCCTGGCAACTCCATGCAAGCTACCTATCAGATGCTTTGCGAATGGCGGAAGACAGTACGTGATAGCGAGGCGAGGGAGATATTGGAAAAAACGTTAGACAAAGTTAAGCTGGGACAGCTGGATGATAGTAAACGAACAGGTAATAATAATATAAGTAATGTAACTTTCCATGGTAGACTCAGTGGTGTGTTCATGGGAGTCAGGACGGGGTGATGGTACATGTTGCAGGGGAGGTGAAATGTAGGGCGGGACTTTGTTGGGTAGATGGGATAAGAGTCAAAAGGACATGTATGCCCCCTTCAGGTAAATGGGTAACCTGAAGAATGAGTAGCCAACACCTGTAACATTCCTTTTTTCAACAAACCGTATTTGAATCAAAGCGAAAAATACAATTTTTTAGACAATGGTATATACCCCTATAATTTGAATACACAATTTGATGATTTCAATATTTGTTTCTCAGTATACATCGTATAAAATATTGCTTGCAGTTGGGTGTGATGGTCGGAAAAATCATTTGCGAGCGAGGAAAAAAAAAGTGATTTGTGAGGTCGCAGTGCGAAAAATTACATCTTATAAAGAGGAAAAATCCAATCCTCATGGGGTTATAAGCACATATCCATAACAACAGTCTGAAAAGACCTTTGATAAATAACATAATTAAAACATCTATAAATGCGAGCGAGCGTAGCTTTGGGGGGGATATTGCACGTTAATGATGAAAGGAAAAGATGACATTTATCGAAGGGATATTAAAGACACTTATTAGAAAAGAAAAGGAGCACGTGTCAGTGTATAAACGGTAATTATCAGAGGTGAAAATGGGGCTCTCACCAGGGATGAAAAAGGCACTTATGAAAATGGGAAATGAGCATTTGTCGATGGAAAAGAGGCAACCATCAGATTTTGATAGGGGCATTTATGAAAAAGGGATAGGTTCCTTATAAGAAAGGAAAAGGGGCACGTATCATTGTTAAAAAGGTCATTATCAGAGGTGAATATGGGCACTTATTGCATCTGAAAATGGGCACTGATCATATATGAAAGAGGCACTTATGAAAATGAATAAGGGGCACTAACAGGAAAGGGAATGTGCATTTGTTGAAAGAAAAGAGGCACCGATCAGATTTTAAAAGGGGCATTTATTGGAGGTGAAAGGGAGATTTTATGAAAAGGGGAAGAGGCACTTATACGTGGGAAAAAGAGCATTAAATAGGAAGGAAAAGGGGCACGTGTCAAAATAAAATGGGCTGTTATTAGAAATTAAAAGAGCACTTATCAGGAGGAAAAGGGGCACTTGTCAAAATAAAACGAGTATACCAGACATGAAAAGGGGCACTTGTATGAAAATGAAAAGGGACTATTTAGGAGAAGGGGAAGGGCTCTTTTTTAAATGGGAGCACTTATCGTAAGGAAAAGGGGTACTTAATATTAGAAAGGAAAGGGGGTACATGTGAAAATATAAGGTGCGCTTATCCAAGTTAAAAAGGGAACTTACTAGAGATTAAAAAAGGCACTTGTCAAAGGAAAAGGGGTACGTGTCAAAATAAAAGGGGCACTTATCAGAGGTTAAAAGGAGAAGGGCACTTTAAAAATGATTAGGGGCACTTGTCAAAGTAAAAGGGGCACTTTTCCTTTGTAAAAGGGGCACTTCGTACAAAGTCAAAGGGACATCTTTCCTATGCGAAAAGAGGCACTTTTAGGGTACTTGAAAAAGAGGGAGGGCACTGTGCGCAAGAACAGTCATGACACTTACCGCAAGATTCGCTCAATAGAAGATGACCACAAACTCCACCAATTCACGAAAACGCCTGGCATCTTAGCATCGCCCTGAGTAATCCTTCTCTGAGGCATTGACATCAGGGCACAAATGTGTAGGAAATGAATGATTTCTCAGCCACTGATCTAGATCGTTTAAGCACTAGTAACATTTTTTTCCTAGTAACTTTAGAGACAACGTTCTTCACCATCTCATCACAGGTCAGGTTGGTGGTCACATACCCTCAATGACAGAGGAGGAAATCCACCGGGTTGCGGAAGAGGTCAAAGACTATTATAGAATTCATCTATGTCAGATTCAGGCCGATCCACTGAATAGCGAGCTTGTACTTGAGTTTGACCGGATCTACACCAATCTAATGTTGATGAAAGAAGACAAAGGTACCAAGCACAAGACACCGCTTCATTACGACAACCTCCTCAAGACCAAAGTCAACGGAATCTATCCCAAACGCTTGTTAGTGGAAGGTGAAGGTGGTGTTGGGAAGACCACTTTCTGCGCCAAAATCGCTTGGGACTGGATCCACGGAAAAGGTTTCCAACAATTCAAACTGGTTCTTGTCGTCCTTCTTCGTGAGGCAAAGAAAAAGACGGTTGGAGAGATAGTGAAGACGTATCTTTCTGACAACAATCCGGTCACATCTAAACAGCTAGACGAGCACATCCTCTCAAATCCAGATGACGCCTTTCTTGTCCTAGACGGCCTAGATGAGTTGGGTGTCGATCTAATGAAAAGCACTCGGCAAATCGCCCTTATCACTCTTAATCGGTTGTTCAAATCAGGCACAGTACTAATCACATCACGGCAATGGAGATCAGATAAGATTAGGGAGGATGCCTATCTCAGAAAGGTGTTTGCTTTCATTGCTTTAGAAGGTTTCTCTGCTGAAAACCTCTCTTCCTACATCACGAAGTTCTTTGATTCAGACGCAGCTTCCTCTGAAGATTTGAACCGATTCATATCAAACAACGATGTGATCAAAGAGAACATGGCCCCCTACCCCATATACGCAGTCATGCTGTGTATCATGTGGAAAGATTTTGATGGAGAGCGCCGAGAGGCAATGTCTAAGCTGCAAACATTCTCCCAGCTATTTGATGAGATGGTCCTCTTTTTGGTTGATCATTACCTATCAAAGGACAATCCATCTTCAGGTATTGTTGAGGGCAAATTAAGGGTGAATCGTTCAGATATTCGTCATAACCTGCTTCAGATCGGCCAAATTGCCTTCCAGGGACTTCTGAAGCGACGGTTGGTATTCACAGAAGAAGACTTCCAACGCTGTCCAGAGTCTATAGATGTAGGTTGCAAGGTTGGTGTACTCACCAGAGAAAAGAAAGTTCTTCCGAGGCGAAACAGAAGAAATAATCAGAATTTAGCAGTTAGATCGGTGCAGTTCCCTCACAAGCTCTTCCAGGAGTATCTATCTGGAATTTATCTTGCATCTCTTTTCAACTCAAACCGTATTGAGTATGACACGTTGTTATCGAATATCATGACGAAAGGACCGGAATACCGGTATCTATTGTACTTCACCTCGGCCAAGCAGGAGGAGGTCGGCTTGGATATCGTATCTCAACTCATAGCGTCGACAATAGAATTTAAACATTTCCGTATCGATAATGACTTCATCGTAGATGTAGCATACGAGAGCCAATACCAAGCAGTGGCCAGAGGAATGGCGGATCATCTAACGACTACGAAGACACTGGAGATCACCAGGGAGATGCAAGCACACACAGTATCGGGGCACATTTTCATCATGAATCATCGTGACGTGGTAAGGAAAGTAACGTCGAATTGTTCAACGTATTCATTCCAACCTTGTATGATCTCTTTGAGTGATATAGTTTCCATTTGATTTTAAAATACCATTCTCTCAGACTTAGGATAACGTCGTTTGGTTTGGAGACTTGGCATGAGTTAATGTTTCAATGCATTCTGTACAAACTTCTCTTTACCCGAAATCTGAAAAGAAGCTTGATAGCGTCAATCTTATTTAATCAAGAAGCAGGTCTAAAACAACTTCTTTGGATCTAGCATGGGTACAACTCTGATCATCATGCTTAAAATCTGAAAACTGCATTGTGCACAAAACACATTTACTATTAATATTTAAAATAGTTAACGAGTATTATGATTTTTAATCTGCTAATAGAGTTGTGATTTATTGTCATTGCAGCACAACCCGTCTTACATATATTTGCAATGAAACCTTGTTTAATAATATAATACTTTTGAAATCACGAATCCCAATAGGATTAGCACGTGCATACTGTTCAAACCAGTATGATGAACACACACACGGAAGTCACAAACAAATATGAAAAATCAATATCAATTAAGTTAATTAATTAGGATAATCGGTATTATTTTCATTTGTGTGTGCTAATGGTCTTACAATGTTATTTGTGTACATGTAACTTTTAGGATGACCTGGTTATTGAGAAGTCATGTGGACGGACGGCTTCAGAAGACCTGGCTGAATCCATTTGCTCATCACGATCACTGAGATCTGTGACGATCGCTAATACAATGCATAATGTCTTCTACTCGGTGCTTGCGAATAAATCAGGCGATTCCAAGGTCAGTATAAATCTTTGTATTATCCACGTTTTCGTATTTTTGGTACATCATTCTTTTACAAGAAATAGATGCCATATATAGACAGGATTACAGTTTTCCTAATGTCATAAAATTGAATTGCATTAGGAGAATAACGGGAAACAGAGATTTGTTTTTAGAAAACTACATATCAATTTCAAAGTCTAGATACTATTTTCAAATAAAGAAGATGAAGAAATGTTTCATTATTATCTATTTATATAATAGTTATTTTTTATGTTACATTTCCTGATTTAAGCCAGAGTGTTTCCAAATAAATTATTTCTTCATCTTTAATGGCTCTAATCGTAATTTCCCAATTGTCCTTTGTTTGATAGAAGCGTAACATTAGAAAATGGAAAAGAAGGGAAAAACAAGATATCAATGATGGGAATTTTTGTTCCTCTTTGGCCAGCAAGATTACCGACTCTCATTCCCCGGGAAAGAGACCCCCCTGCAGATGAGACATCGTGATCTAGATAATATGCCCGGTTGACTATGGGAGGAGTAGGTATAGATGAATGAATCAGTGATGCCTCACGATGGAAAGGCTTAATGGTCAGAACCATTGAGGATAAACAGGTGACATTTACAGGGATAGCCTAAAAATCCTGTTTGTGGTATTGTGCATTAAACATCATTCAATGTAATACACTCATAACAACATTGTAATATAGTGACGGATGATCCAGAATTGTCTGAGAGCAGGTGGATCCTTTTCCCGGGAATGAGATTCGGTAACCCCACTGGCTCTCTCATATTTGCCGATCGGGGAGAAGAAGAAGAAGAAAAAAAAAAGAACATTGAAATCTTGTTTCCTTGAACTAGGGAAATTGTGGGTAATAACGATTAGAGCGATTGAAGATGAAGATAACTTCAACTCAACAACTTCGTCGATAGCGTCATCTGCAAAGGTATTAATTAGATCATATGTTTTAGGACTTTAAACAAATCCCCTGTCGTTTTGTTATACTAGAAGTGCACTCATTTGTATAGTCAAACAAGTTTTATAGACGTTTTCACTTTCCAAGTTAGTACTAAGAGGTGTCAAAGACTTAATTATAAATGTGGATGAGNGGGTAATCGTTGTTAGCAACGAAATTAGTACAAATTTAAACGTATTGTTGAATTTTGAATGTGGTAATAGTAGCCTGTGAGTAGTTATTAATTTAACATAATGTTACTATCATAACAGATTGAGACTCTTAAAATCGACTCGTTGGATCTCAGTAAACGTCACTCTGCATCACGTAATCTCGCTCAGTTCATCTGTAAGATGCCTCATCTGAAGAACCTAAGTATAAGTGGGAAAGATGACAGGCACAATGTCTTGCTACACAATGACTTCTACTCAACAACTTCGCCGAAAGCATCATCTGCAAAGGTATCGATTTGATCATAGTATGTTTTAGGACCTTAGAAAGCAAATCACTACACCTTTTGTTGTAAAGTGGACTCATTTCTATAGGCAAACATAATTGGACGGTTTTATTCTTCAAGTTAATACACCATACAGAGGAAACAGGTAGGAAAAGTTAACTGTTAAGGAAGAGGGAGTAAAAAATGCACTTGGCAGGATTAACTGACCAAATAATTCTTACTGAATATCCAATGCTAGTCTTTACCATTGCATCTTAAAGGTCATTGCAAATGAGGCTTTTCTTGCCTGAATCACGTTTTGATATTGCCCTTTAAAAAATTACCATTATAATTAATTTAACCCCAAGATACACGAAGTCATGTACCACATTGATAATACCGTTCCCATACTTAAAACTGGGTACTTGCGTACCTTCCCTCAGAAAATATAATTATCCTTGTTTTTTTCATTATTCACACGGAATTTCTATTTCTAACAGTAGTTTAATAGACGGAGCATCTAAAGCCATTTGGAGTTCCTCTGGATTTTCAGCCACGATAAGAGTATCATCTGCATATAGCAATGAATGTAAATTTAATAAATGAGTCTTGATCAGAAATGTCATCATGAAAATCAGAACACACCTCTTCATATTAATATCGTAAACCTTTAAATTTGGTTTGGATAAATCCAACAAAATCATTAAGATACATTGCAAAAATTAAGGGGGATAAATTATCACCCTGCCTTACCCCAATATTACAAGCAAATGTTTCATAGGTTTGACCACATGTAGTAACACATGACTTAGCAGAGGCGTATATATTCTTAATAGCTTTAAATACCTTGCCGTTTACTCCTAAATAAACAGCATTATATCGGTCTTAAAAACAATCCAGTAACTATTGAAATTAGTGCTAATTTCATGTGTCAAGACCTATACCTCATTAAAAAATGAATGCGATTGTGTTAGGATTTTTACATTTGGAGATTGATTTAACATTGATTTTTATCAAATTGTTGAATATTGAATATAGTTTGAATGGGTTGTTAGTTATCATTCATTCGACGTAATGTTGCTATCATAACAGATTGAGACTCTTAACATCTGGTCTCTGGATCTCAGTGAACGTCCATCTGCATCACGTGATCTCGCTCAGTTCATCTGTAAGATGCCTCGTTTGGAGAGCCTGACACTCGGTGGGGGAGAAAAGGTCATTCTTCACGATGACTTCTACGCATGTTCTTCGTCGATGGCATCATCTGTAAAGGTATTGATTTGATTGTATTTGGTTAGGACTCAAGCAAATGTCTAGATAATTTGGACAGTGTTTGGATACCCCCTCCTTTCAGCCCGACATGCCAATACGGGAGGTCTAGTGAAATTACAGAATCATAAACACAGGGAAACAAACCTCTCCTTTCTGATCCCTTTCTGAACCCATCCCAGGGTAGGGAAAATGTTGGCATTTTTCTGTCTGAAAATTTTAGGGACAATTTTTATCACCAAAACCGTTTCACTAATGATTGTGTCCTACCGATTTTGTTTGCATTGTTGCATTGCTCCCTTTCCTATATCAGACAGAGTATCACCCTCCTCGGATGGCTCTTTTCAAATATGTTTACACATCCTCCAGGTTGACATGACCTTAGTAAATGTCATAAGTGCATGGGCGGCGTAGCACCTTCCAAATTTTTTTTTTTGAGGGGGACCAACAAAACAGGACACTTTCTGGACAAAAAAGTGGGCACCTACAAAAGGAAATGTAGAGCGAAATATAAAATTACTAGACATTGGTATATGGTATTTACCCCAATATTGTCATGATTGTGATTACATTATCAGTGATATTTTATATTTTGTGTTTTGTATTTTTACCTGGTCCAAAATATTGCTTAAGCATCATTCATGCTTTGCAGTTGGGTGTGATGGTATGAATAATCTTTTTCGAGCGTACTATATTGCAATAAAATGTCATAATAACGTATTGCTTTATTTTTAATGAGGATGGCAACTTTATCATGATGTAATGTTTAATAATATTTATAAGTAGTGTAATGTAAGCAATGATTTTTATCCAACATTTAATTACTATCATAACAGCTTAAGACTTAACATCCAGTATGTTGATCGTCCTCCCACCCCTTACTTAGTTCGACGTGTAAATGCAAGTGTTTAGATCGTGAGCAAAGTCCTTCATTAATGTTAACCCACTGCTCTCCCAGTAAACAAGTCAATATGATATAGAAAATGTTATCATTTTTTTAACCGTCATTTCCCAGTCCCGATTGGATCAATACAAAATCTAATGATCACCTCTGTCATTACCTATCAATTATAAATAAACACCATGATATCGGTCTCAAAAGAATCCCGGAAATATGAAAATTAGTGCTTATGTCACCTGTTACAAAATAAATGTGATTGTGTTAAGATTTTGACATTCTGGGATTGATTTTATCATTGATTTAAATAGATTGTTGAATATTGATTAAAGTTTTAATGGTTGTTAGATATTATTCATTCAACGTAATGTTACTATCATAACAGATTGAGATTCTTAACATCTGGTCTCTGGATCTCAGTGAACGTCCGTCTGCATCACGTGATCTCGCTCAGTTCATTTGCAAGATGCCTCGTTTGGAGAGCCTGACACTCGGTGCACGGGGAGACAAGGTCTTTCTTCACGATGACTTCTACGCATGTTCTTCGTCGATGGCATCATCTGTAAAGGTATTGATTTGGTCTTATATTTGCAGGACTCTATAGGCAAAGGCCTACATGTTTTGTCATACGTGAAGTGTACTCTTTTCTATAAAGTGAAACGCAAGTGGACGATTAAACTATCCCAATAAGTTCACCGTAAAGCGGAAGCAGAGAAAGTCAAACGTTTCAGAAAGTGGATTTTGTTGGTCACCCTTTAGCACAAAAATATATTTAAGGGGGGGGGGGGCGGTTCCTCCAAAACACACACAAAAAAAAAATTGA
>BEXV01002452.1:3278-24976 GCA_003118195.1 Hemicentrotus pulcherrimus
AATAATAATAATAATAATAATAATAATAATAATAATAATAATAATAATAATAATTTGTTCTTTTAAAGCATATTTCATGTCTGTTGACATCTCAATGCGCTTTACATTTTTACAACATACATGCTTTATACATGATCAACTTGTTCTGATCCATTCCACACCTTTTCTTTCATAATGCATTCGCATGACCACAACTCAACATCATCTGTTATGATCAGCGGATATTAAATAAGATACGTCTCTACTCCATGATATAAACTTGGAACTGAGATATATAAATCAAATATAAACGGGATTAGGTCTATATCAATCAGAGTGTGGTGGTGTGTCCATAGCATTAAAAGGATGTAATTGTCTTTAACCAATCGGAATAGAGTACATGTATACAGTAGCTGCGATATATACTAACACCCTTAATAATTTGTATTATTGTACACTAAACGAGTTCCTGATTTCAACCCAGTAGTACTCACAATGGTAACTTAACCTAATGTACCCATACACTCGAATAAAGCCTCACCTAAAACAAAAACAAAAACAAAAAAACGACAACCATATTCCTATATCATTCCCAAAATTAAAATCATCGTCGGATAGATGTCAGGGCACCGACTAAATGACATGAAACCCAAGTACACTGCCTACACATTACTAATAACACCCCTTAAAGATGAAGTTGAGTTCTGGTCATGCGATTGCATTGTGAAAGAAACGGTAAGGAATCGATCAGAAAAAGGTTGATCATCTTGCATATAAGAATGTGTGTATCGCAAGGTTCTCCAATAATCATGACAATGATAAGAAATTTGGCCAAGTATTGGTAAATTTACAAACACTGTACACAGAAAGATGTATATGGGACTACACGAACACGTTGCGTAGAAATCCGACCCTGGATTTTCTAGATGTTATGTGACATATTTAGAATATGAAGGCATTTGAAGAGCCATGCTTTTTCAGGGAACACTTGATGTTCTTTCACACTTGCATAATAAGAATGATAACGCTCGTAAATTATTGGTCGCCTCTTCCCAAAACTCACTTTCTCTTTAAAGGTACTATGTCCCATTTGCGCACTCATCCTATGTTCAATTTTACTCCATAGATCAAGAATGAAGACACAGTAGTTGTAATTCGTCTACAAACAAACGGGTATCCCGGTAAAATGATAAACTGTACCTTGCAACAGTGTACAGTATGTGACTCTGTGCATTCTCACAATTGAGTGTGTTCAGAATTTGTTTTATAGAAATATTAATATAAAGTTATGAAAGCACAAACCCAAATATATATACATATGTATATGTAATCATATACAACATTTCGTTTACTATTTATTAAAAGTTACCTCCAATGAAGCTTGCAAGCAGAAAACAGCTCACACATGCCGAGAGAAGCAGTCCTTTCCTTCGATCCTCCATGTTCACGTTTATGCGGTGCAAATGTGCGGTTTTAATATTGAGAAGTTAATATTAACCATCAAAATGCCATAGGTCTTATGATATTTGATTATTGTATTCTGATAAGCTTGAGTGCTATTTAGGGTTACAAACATATTCTGTTCTAAACAAATAGGGCATTATAATGTTTGCAGTTGACAGTTTAGATATTTGTTAATGATCTTGATTTCTCTCAGATTTTATGTCCCCCTTACTCGCTCTCGCCCGTTTACTCTTTCCATGCATTCATGGTCTCCATATACGTTTCTCTCTCTCAAACATCCACTTTCTGAATTTGCCCAGAGTATTTTGGCTTGCATATTTTAAACTACCATTTAAAATGCTGGGAAAACTTATACAAAACAGTCAGTTTTTACAAATTCTATGTTCGGTACGCAATACGCATGCGCCGTTTGTCGCCGCTCTGCATGATTGCGACGAAACCATATCGCCCCCAAAACGGAATATTTCACCGGTGATTGAGAGCGAGCATTTATACTGCAAAAATGGGTAGAGTTTCGGCTGGTGTTAGTTGGTCGTTAGTTAACATTGAAGCATATACGATCATACAATATTCAGTAATCGTTGTCCCGGTTGAAATCGAGTCCAAAGTTATGAGATTGTAAATTAAAAACGCTTTACGTCGTATAGCTCCCTCTGAAGGTCAATATATTAAAACGACCGCGCAGCTATTCCCGTTTGGAAATTATATATCACACTACATATTCTGAGATTTTCATTGTCGCAGGTACCATTGTACGGCCGTAGGTGTTCTTTAAAAATTATCAAAATTTACCGGGAGCACCGGTAAATGTGTATATTCAATTTTGTTCATAAGCATAAGGATTTAAGGGCCTATTTTTTCTAGTGCGTATAATAAATCCACAGGGGCATCAACATATATCATAAATCTAAAGAATCACTATCCAACCAATTTTCTAAATTTCCCGATACTGTGTATGACCTTTAATGTAAATGTACAGTACTGGTACTTGTGTTCCTCATGTTAAGAAAGTGTACTAGTCTTAGATGATAGCGACTATATCAAACATTACCAGACGCATTGACTGGGGGAGCAATTAATGCGTTTCACTGCCTAAAGTAATACAGAGTACGCGTTATTATGTGTTGGACTCATTGCTGGTAGGTGTGGATAATAAGTTATACACTGGTGGCACCTACACCTTCAATCACTTCAATTCAAGTTTTATCATCCATTTCTTGATTAAATCTTTAAACTCGGCCCAACGAACGTCGTGTTGTCTGCCTTAATAGTGTAGTTATCGTTAACACTATTGCTTGTTTTATTGACCTAATTATAAATAAGTATTATAAACCACCTACTTTTGAAATTCCAGATATCCAGACAAAATTGCATGCTAAATCACAGCTGTCGGTGTGCCTACCTATTACTCTTGCAAAAAAAGTTCCTAACTTAACCCATTGCTTACTGGAACCTGGTGGTCCCTTTGTTCTAAGTCTATGGGAATTAGATAATTCAGTAGCCAACGGGTTAAAAATATTACTCCGTTGCGACGAATTGGTAGGTATGGGAATTTTTTTTTTTTCATTTCTGAATATATGAAAACAAGCTATAACCTCCGAACACACATCCCACACACCCACCACATACACACACCCACACATACACGCACATTTGATATGCCATTAATATCATTAAAGCCTCAATAACTAGGTATGTATTATTTCGAGCTAAGCGGCGCCACTAGCTTCCTACCTCTATAAACCAATGTACTTTTTTTTGTTTTTTGTTTACCTTTTTGCTGTTCACTTTTTTATGTTGAGGGGGCGTTGTATACACTGACCAGACAGCGATGATTGAGTGTCTGAGAAGTTTGATAAGATGTTTTCATACGTAAATATTGATAATCTAAGCTTTTTTATTGTATAACATGTATAATAGAAGGGTCCACTATAACTATCAATAATTGAACTTGGGACACATGCTTTATCAAATTAATGATTAACAATCAGCAGGTATTAAATTCGATAAGCCTCTACTTCATGATATGAATTTGAAACTGAGCGATATAAATCAAAGATAAACCGGTTATGCTATATCAAATAGATTGCGGCTGTGTGTCAGCATTCTAAGGATTTGTTAACCGATCGCTTCTCTGTATTACATGTATATACGTCAGGTGCAGTCTATGGGAGAGTAAGGGGCGTAGAGGAGAGGTCATTTGTGTTGATGATGTCACCTCATTATGGTATTCTCTATATTTATCTGTAATACATGTAGTAGTTAGTTACCTGTTTGCAGCGAACCTACAAATAAATTCCGAAAGTTTCATGAACAGAATTGTAATGATAAAGGAGTGCATAATTAAAAGTAAATTTCTAGTAATACAAAGCTCTTCGAAAAGAGTGGAGTGAAAATTGACAACCGGAATACACCTCAATTATACCTTCTGCTTCTCTCTCTCTCTCTCTCTCTTCCTACCTCAATTTCATCATTATCTGATACGACCATAATTTGTATAGTCATAGTCATAGTCACTCATATCTTTAGGCTGCATGAAGAATAAGAACTCACGACCCTCGCGTTCCCGGCCCATTAATCATTAATTTGATGAGATGAAAAATACAATTTCATGTGTCGACATAGAATAAAAAACGAACCGTGTATATATCCTAATGAAGACCTGATCTCGAAAGAGATATATGCTGCCTGTATAAACATAAATATGCATTTTACAACGTGTGTATTAAAGTCTTTGTATAGAAGATTGAGTGATACATGTATTCTGGCATGAAACAAGGTAGTTTCTTTATTATAGGTGAATATCATATAAATTTGTGATAGCTGCACACAAAACTTGAACTAGAGACCCAAGCGGTCTTGATTCATAAAAGTCAATAGAGACTTTTTGATTTGCACGTCGACAGCTTTGACTGCAACGTGTGGCGTCATGTTAAGGCACTGCGCATGCGTCACGTCGTATCAGTCGGCGATCGAGAATGTCTCAACCTTGATTTTCCTAAAGCTATAGTACGGTACTATTGTTCTTATCAGGTGAATGAAATCCTCTTTCTTTGTCCGACTACCCGTCATGTTCAGAGTGTTACTTCCTGCATGCATGTGTATCGTCGAGTGCAATCTAAAAGATTTCAACATGGGCAATTGAGTACGTTGACATGCATGAACAGTTGGCGTTCGTCATGTTATCGTCCACTCAATCTAAAAGTACGCTTTAGGTAATACATATAAAAGAAAAAAATAACGCTGTTTGAATATAAGATATTTGATATAAAATTGTTTAGTTATTATGTTGTATTACATACCTCTCTTTTTAAAACTAGCCATCTGATTGGTCTAAATTGGAGTCGCTTGTTAAGCCATTCCCGTATCAAAAACGAGTAATTAATGTCAGTAACGGTCATAGTTCATGAGTAAGATTCCCTAAAGATTCCGGGTAAGGGGTAAATAGTAACACTTATACCCCATTCACAGTGGCCTCAAACACCGCCACAGCAGCGGGACTGTCCCGCTGCTGTCGCTGTGTTGTCTTCAGTGTGAAGGCTCGGACCCGTTATAAACTATCGCGGGATAACACCGCCTCGCGATAACGCCGCGACAAACTATCGCTAGGCACGCCTAGCTACAGCAGCGGGACAGTCCCGCTGCTGTCGCGGTGTTTACTCAGTGTGAAGGCTCTCCGCTATAGCACCGCGACAAACACGTGTGATTTGTTTACTTACCTATCAATGACCTCTTTTCTCCAGCAATTGGGGAACATAAAGTGAAATAGAAATAAAGTAAACAGTGGATTCAAATTGATTTTATTATTATGTAGATATTATAATTATCCAAGTAAAAATATTTCACACTTCAAAAAATTAAAATATTCTGACTGGAAGCAATAAAAATGGTAGTTTTTCTAAAAAGTAATATGATCGAGGATACAAAAAGCAACTTGACATGTTTACCTTTTGCAAGCTTGCCTCATCGTTTTTCCGTGCCGTGGGGTTACTCGCGGGTCATGAGCCATGCATACACGTGTTTGTTACGGAGGTAAATCACCCGCTGCAGCGTGAATGGGTACATGATATTTATCCCGGTGCTGCAGCGGGATAACTTTTCTACTGTGAATGCATTTGTAGCGGTGTTCTGGCGGTGTCGCCGCTCCGCTACAACGCCGCTACAAATTTCAAAACCACTATGAATGGGGTATTTGATGAGATCCCCATCGGTTTACATGTTAACATTTCTTTCGTGCGAGCACGGACACCGTACTGTGCTTTTTGTGTGCGATTCCCAAATGAGTGTAACATTTAGTCATCTTTCCATCGAAGATTTGAAAAAAATATAATTGCATGTGTTGACATAGAGTTTGAAAAAAAATGTTTATAGATCCTATTGAAGACCTGATTTCGAAAGAGATACGTTATGCCTGTATAAAAAAGACACTTCACAGTAGCGACCAGTTTGCTTGTCATTTTGTCTCCCGTTTTGATGTCTATTTCTCGAGTTTTGTGTTATTTGTGGAATATATGTGGAATCACAATGCGTGTGGAAACTACGTTCAACATGCGGATATACTTTCTCATACTATTTCTGTCATTGTTACCCGGAAAAACTCATGTTTTTGCGTCACCTGAACTGCCCACCAATATTCAATATTCCCGCCAATTCCTATACGACATCGCCGCGGCACCGGCGTCCAAGGTCGTACCGACCAATCTGCCCGATTGGATACCGACTCGGGAAAATGTGGAGGTGCCCAGTCCAAGAAGAAGGGGGAAACGCGGTGGCGTTAGGAACAGGCTGAGAAAAAGAGGATTTAGACCCTCTTTACCGGTAATAACTCTCAGCAATGTCCGATCATTGCACAACAAAGTCGACGAAATCAGAGCTCTAAAAAGGTACTGTAACTATTTTCGGAATTCCGGTTTGATTTGCTTGACCGAAAATTGGCTTAACCCAGACATTACCAATGAAAGCATTACTATAGATGGATTCGATATAGCGCGATTAGATCGCTCATATGAACACACTAGTAAGAGACGAGGGGGAGGAATATGTGTTTATGTCAACAAACGCTGGTGTACAAATTTAACCGTCAAACATTCGATTTGTAACAAAGATGTGGAACTGCTCTGTGTGTCATTTCGTCCATTCTATCTACCCCGCGAGTTTAACCAAGTGCACCATTTCTAGTTTATGTTGCCCCTGATGCCGATGGAAATCAAGCCACTCAACACATACAAGACATAGTCGGGGAAATGGAAGCCCTGTCTCCAGATTCACCCAAAATTATCCTTGGAGACTTCAATCATTGCAGCTTAGAGAATTCCCTGCCTAATTACTGCCAAGCTATAGATAAGCCGACAAGAGGGGAGAACATTTTGGACAGATGCTATTGTTCAATCCAAAATGCCTACAAATGCATCGTTCGTCCACCGATAGGCCTGTCTGATCACAATGTAGTGCATTTATTACCTAAATATCGACAAAAACTAAAAACTCAGAAACCCGCCAAAAAAATCGTGCAAGTGTGGAACAATGAAGCTACTGAAAAGCTACAAACGTGTTTTCAAATAAGTGATTGGGATGTTTTTTTCGAGGCCTCAGACAATTTAAATGGGATAGCGGACACGATTAATGATTACGTGGTATTTTGCCAAAATCTTCATGTTAAGAGTAAGACTGTGCGCATTTATCCGAATAATAAACCCTGGATTACGACACAACTGAGAGCCATAGTGAAAGCCAAGAAGGAGGTATTTGTTGCTGGGGACCAAGTATTGTTAAAAAGTCTTCACGCGGACATGAGACAAGAGAGAGATAACGCTAAGCAAACATATAAAGAGAAGCTGCAAAGCCATTTTCAAGCTCACAAACCAAGGGAGGCGTGGCAGTGTTTACAATCTATGACTGATTATAAACAACGGAAAGACCACGCTTTTGAAAACATCGATGACCCTCAAAAGTTTGCGGATGAACTCAACACGTTTTACTGCCGATTCGATACCAACGAATTCATCGATGTCATCGAAGCGCAGAGAGATGAGTTAATCCGTTCCCAGGATGAATCTCTGAGGGTTGAGGAGAATGATGTTTCTCTTTACTTCAGCCGAGTTAATCCGAGGAAAGCTATGGGTCCGGACAATATCAGCGGAAAGCTTCTGCGAAATTGTGCAAGGGAACTTGCAACCCCCTTTCGTTTGTTATTTCAAACTTCGCTCGACAGGAAAGTTGTTCCTGTTTGCTGGAAGACATCCACCATCATTCCAGTGGCTAAGAAGTCCCGTCCATCTGAGCTTAATGATTACCGGCCTGTGGCACTTACACCAATCGCAATGAAGTGCTTTGAGCGTATCATATTGAAGAGTCTTCTTCAGCCAATCAGAGAGCTGATTGATCCTCATCAGTATGCATACCAACAAAACAAATCTGTTCAAGACGCTACCCTTTATCTAACACATATGCTATACAAGCACACAGAAGAGACGAAATCGTACGTACGAGCATTGTTCGTGGACTTCTCTTCCGCGTTCAATACCATCCGCCCTCATGTGCTTGTTGAGAAGTTGAAGCGTCTTGAAGTAAGGCCATCGCTCATACTTTGGATCGTGGACTTCTTGCAGAACCGAACGCAGCAAGTACGGGTGCAGAACACAATGAGTGAGTCCATTGTTACCAACACCGGGTCTCCTCAAGGGTGCGTGCTCTCGGCCATCCTGTTCGTGTTGTATACCAACGACTGCCGCTCATCTTCGGAAAATGTCTCAGTCTTGAAATACGCGGACGACACTGTTATTGTTGGGAATATTAGAGGAAGTGAGACTGAATACGAAGATTATCTAAACTGGTTTACTGAGTGGTGCAATGAAAACTTTCTGGACTTCAATACTACGAAAACAAAAGAGATGATAATTGACTTTAGGAAAGTAAGACCCGTAGATCCAAGTAGCTGCCCAATGAAAATAAACGGAAAAGAAATAGAGATAGTGAAATCATACAAATACCTTGGCACTGTAATTAATGATAAGCTGAAATGGGATGACAACTGTAGGGAGCTGTACAAGAAAGGGCAGCAACGGTTATATTTCCTTCGTAAACTCAATTCCTTTCACGTAGACCGCACAATAATGTACCTTTTCTACAAGTCTGTGATAGAGAGCATAATAGCAAACGACTGCGTTGTGTGGTTTACATCATGTCGGAAAGTAGACTTGTCTATGCTAAAAGGAATTGTTAAACAAGCGGAAAAAATTGTAGGGAAAAATCTAGACTTCGAAGATATATGTAGAAATAGAGTACTTGACAAGGCAAAATCAATCTACCATAACAGCCGACACCCCTTAAATAATAATTATGTAGCCCTGAGATCAGGAAACAGGTTAAGATCTCTAAGGTCCAGAACGAGCAGGTTTCTCAATTCATTTGTGCCAAGCTCAATCAGGCTGATGAACGAGGAGGGTTTAATCTAAATCTGAATAATAAACTGAATTTAATTTGAATTATGAATGAATGTAATCACCTATTTTGAATTATAACTTGTATCTAATTTGAATTGTAAATTTAATTTAATCTGAATTATGAATTGTAGGTGATCGGAACTTGAGTTGAATTAAATTATGATATATGAATTGAATTGGTCCGAAGAATAAATTGTACTGAATTTGAATTGTGAATTTAATTTAACCCGAAATTTGAATTTAATTGAACAACTTAGTTTGAATTAGAAATTGAATTTGGTTTGAATTGTTAATTTTATATTAATTTGAATTACGAATTGAGCTGATTTAATTATAAATTGTACTTAATTTGAATTATGAATTTATTTAACCTGAATTGTCAATTTAATTTAATCTGAATTATGAATTGTACGTGATCGGGATCTGAATTGAATTATTTTCTGAAATATGAATTTATTTTGTCTGAATCATGAATTGTATTGAATTTGAATTGTGAACTTAATTTAACCCGAATTATGAACTTAATCTTTTTTACTTAGTCTGAATTATAGATTGAATATGATTCGATTTTGTTAATTATATTTTAATCTGAATTACAAATTGAATGTGATCGGGATTTGAAATGGATTTGATCTGAATTACGAATTGAATTGGTATAAATTTTTAATTGTATTTAATTTGAATTGCAAATGAATTTAATCCGAACCTGAACTTAATTTAACTACTTAGTTTGAACATATGAACCGAATTTTAGTCCACATGTTGAACTATCGCATTTGTTGTTACCTATGTCAAAGTTAAATGTTCTACTCTGTACCTATCTGTATCTTATTGATGTTTATAATGTGTAATCTTGTACTGACATGCAAATGAAACAAATTTCCAATCATTGGACAATAAATATGAATATGAATATGAAATATGAATATGATGTGTATTATAGTCTTTGTATGGAAGACTGGGTGCTTTATGTATTTTGGCATAAAGCAAGGTAGTTTCTTTATCACATGTGAAAATCATATAGATTTGTGATAGCTGCACACATAACTTGAACTTGACCCTAAGCGACCGTGATTCATGAAAGTCAATATCAACTCATCACCTGCCTGATTCCAAAGATTAAGTGCACTTTAGGTAATGCATTTAAGAGAAAAAAATAACACCGTTTGAATCTAAAGGAAGATAATTTTGGAAGATCTTTTTTGATACGTCATATTACGACATTTTCAGTATTTGTTTAGGAACCAATTGCGTCATCTGAGGCTACGTGCTAACTGCCTTGGCGATTGCTATGTTAAGCGCTTCCCTGTGATAAGAGGCTCGACAGGGCGTAAGAAATATATTGCATTACGCCCTTGACTACCAAGATCTCTATCATTGATACATGGACTACTCGCTTACAGTAGCCAAAGTTAATGAACTCAATACTGATATAAGATTGTGTAGTTATACATGTATTATATTGTATTATATACCTCTCTGTATAAATCTAGCCATCTGATTGGTCAAAATTGTTATGTTAGACATTCACGTAAAGAAACAATGCCAGTAACGGTCAATAGTTCATGAGTAAGATTCAATAAAGATTCCAGGTACGAGGAAATAACATTTTCATGAGATCTCATTTGGTTTTGTTAACATTTTCTTCATGCGAGCGCGGACACCATCCAACGTTTTTTTTGTGTGTGTGTTTGTGTGTGTGTGCGATTAGCTAATGAGTGTAACATTCAGTTATCTTTTCATCGAAGATTGGAAAAACAGTGTCTTTGATTTTCGGGAAGTTTTAACCGATATTTACAGAAAGAAAAGGAAAGGTAAGAATTCTTGATATATTTTTGTGTCAATTTAGTATATAAAAGACATATCGACTGCTTTAATACTCGCGGCCTGGCTGTTGGCTCGGGGTCATGGCAGGATGTGCACGTCCCCTTGAGCCTATAAAACATCCAAGCCTCTCATTGCAGCCAAAATATCTACACTATAATTTTGGTAGCCAGTTACTTTATCCTCATTGTTTATGCCTTATTTCGCTAGATTTGATTTATATAACTTACATTGGCAGATGTGTCGTGGCCTACTGAATACAGCCCGGCACTAATTGCCGTTGAGAAGACATCAATTTCTCTTTATTTATCAATTATTGAATGTTTGTTAACGCCATAGGGCTAAATTCAGATTGATAAAGCTCTTCTGTATAGGCGCCTTGAGCATTCCCTCAGGATGGTTATGTAGGCAATAAACATTAATCTATTTATATTCATATTGACCTGACAATGATGACTGACAGAAATACATCGATATTTGATGTAAATCACGTATATTTATAGTAAGAGGGTTTGTGACGCTAAATATCTGTATAAGGGCTGTAGTATTTAAACGTTATTTAACAGCACCATGATTTACCCATGATTATGCATGAGAAAGAAAAAAATTGACACATGGATATTTTGTCAAATAAAATTTATTCAGGTATAAACTTTTACATCGATACGCGGTAATGAGACAATTACATTCATACATCAATAGCAACGAGATTATGACATAATTATGTTCCTACAAATATATAACAATAATGAGATTGATTTAGAGAAAATTCATGAGCACTATCTTACACACAACAGCAACAACAAGAAAGACTTTCACCGAAACGCTTCCAACGAGATTTCTATGGAGAGACATAGTACAGAACCTCGCTACATTCTTCGTCAATTAAAAGTTGGTTCTTTGCGCAATCCAATTATATTTTGTTCATTGTATGTCCCTCTAATGAATACGATATAAATGTTAAGAGCTCGTAATGTGAAAGCATATTCGAAAGTTATTCAAACTGTTCTAATTTATCAACTTCAGTTTATATGCAGATAAGTCAAAATATTCAATTAACAACAAATAATGGTTATTGTAAATCACAATTTCACCACTGGAAGTCCGAAAAGTACATTCGGTATTTTAATGTACAAAAGTCTCGAGCTCTTTGCACGTTTCTTTGCGAATTAAATATTTGACAAGCAGGGCTGGGAATATGAGCGGCGGATGGGTTTCTTCCAAAATGAGATGATTTATTTGAAAATGAAATGTGTACAGACGACAACATTGTTTAATTATGTTTAACAAATGTTCGTTCAACGCATTAACGAAGCGGGATAAAGTTCGGATCAGGTGAGGCCTTCTCTGTATATCTTGTCCTATTTCTATTTATACGAAACAATGGAATTTGCCCCGTCCCTATTTCAGAATAAAATCAACTCTTCTGTGCTCCCTTCGTGTTATGATGTGTATGTGGTACTCGGGTATCTGCGTTTTTATCTCGTAATGAAACTTTGTCACAGGTAGCAAGAAATAACTTTTTACTAAAGAAAATGATTACAAGAGTAAAACAGAAACTTCCCTCCATGTCTGTGATAAAACAACTTAAATACGTTACACACTGCCATGATTTTGTAAAGAGTTTCTACCCACTCCTCCTCTTCATATATGTACCGCCTGCAATATCATTTCCTAAATCTTACTCATTATTTGTCTCTACAACATCGATTTTGAATTCTGAACACCAAGAATCCAGGCCAAAATTTTAGTTAGTTTTGTAATCGGCTTAATGGCGTAAATGAAGGGAAAGAAGAGAGGGAGAATGAAGACGACAATCGTCATTTTGAGTTGGTGTGTACATGTTGGCCTGATTATTTGCATGAAACACCAAAATAAACCAATCATTCATCTCTTGTAGGTCTGTACGTGATTATGACAACTATAGTTAGTTTTACGGTATATACATTTATATATAGAGAGAGAGAGATATATTTGTATACATAAACCGTTAAAAAGAACTTACCTTTATCCTTGCACAGACCACTATATGTACATTTATGTCAAGAATGTACACATTTTGCAGATATTACCACAATGCTGTATCAAAACATAACAGCTACAGTCTAACACTTTTGTAATGATATCCTGTTCTTATCTCCAATATTGTAGTTAACATATTACAACTGCAAAAAGATAACTGCAGTATTAACAATTTAGGTGGATCGGAATACTTTATAATAGCATCACTAACAGGCAAATCAAAATCAAAATCAAATAACCGAACAAAACACGAGCAAGTAAATATGAATGTTTTTTTTCCATGAAGGTGTTAACCTGTTACATAAGATACGAAATAAAACACACATTTAGATACTGTGAAGGCTGTTACACAAGTAGCTCCGTGTATATGAATATACACTTAAGAGCAGTCACCTCAAATATGAATGAAAACAGTTATTTACTAAAGAGAGAGATACAGAGAAAAAAGAGACGGAGCAACAAAATGGAAAGAGCTTAATGCTTTTTACTAAAGTTAAAATATAGCTCGGTTTATCTTCTAACACTTTAAGGGACCTTATTAAATGTTATCGACCGGCAATGAATGGTGTATCTATTTTCATATTCAGGAATAAACCTCACACCCCCTTGTGTCGAATTGGCGGGATTTTCTTTAATCAATTTTCGATACTTGCTCTTCTTGCGCTGTTTGTTAATTATTGCCTGTGCTCCCTTGGTCATCATTTTCGCTAGCTTCCTTGTCGTTTACTTTTTTATCTGGCTCGTTGCTTTCTTCGTTATCGTTGTCGTCGCCGCCGTCGTTGGTGTCTTCGTTAGTTTGTGATTCGTTGTCTTCTTTGTCTTGATCACCTTTGCCGTGTCTTGACTTGCTATCCATTGCATCGACACTGCCGTTTACGTCTTCTTGTTCTGCCTTATTCTGGTTGACGTGATCTGTGTCCTTCTCCTGCTTGCCTAATTCGCTTTTCTGGTCTTGCTTGTTTTTCTTCTTTAGAATTTCGAGCTGTTTTTTCGGCCTGGATACTAAACCTTTGGTATATATGATGAATAAAAATATCCAAAAATTAATGTGCACTTGCAGGAATACAAATGTAAATTGGGTTTGAAGAAAATATATGTGATGCCCTATCGATATGTAAGGAACCACTGGTATAGCTTTTATAAGACCGAATCGATAATATGTTTGTATTAGGCTCAAGAAATACATTACATGTTTTGTTCTTCAAATCATGATTGGCCCATTTCAGTTTTACATACAAACATGCTGAATTCCGTACGACATTATCTTACAATTCAGAGATTCAGCTTAGGTGACGAGTAAATCTAATCGACTACAATCCAAAAGATATTTGATAAAGCGCCTTTTCCTTGCAGTTACAAAGCGCTCCACTGGATTGCTATTCACTTCGTTCCAAAATTTTCAGACGTTCCACATGAAAATCAAAACATTTTCAAGCAAATGTGTTCTACTCTCATAACTTGTCCAAAGTAATTGAAAATGAATTAAGACTAACCCATCAACGAGGTTCACATTCGTTCATGTGCTGAACATGATCTTACATAAGTAATTTCATAGAATTTCTTTTGCTAATGACAAGAGCTGTATGTCTTACTGTTAAATATTAATTTTGCACTTCAAAGTATGTTTGTTATATTAATAATTTGCTAGTCCTGTTACATTTTTGTCATTTCCTATGTTCAAATATATGTGACAGAATAATTAAATGAACTATGAAAAATAACAATAAACTATCAACTTACAGACATTTCTTATATTAGACATTTGTTATTATTATTACATAAAAATTCCGTTTAAGAGTGCAATGCTCTCGGTAATGTTGGGGCTGCATAATAATGGTTTTGTAATATTGAGTTTACTGTTATTTCCGGCCGTAAAAAGGAGGAAACAAACGGAGGAAAAACAATAAAATGAAATCAACAAACAAGGAAAAGGCCAGGTCATCGTTTCAAGAAAATGCCATATAAAGTACAATTACACTGAAATCCTCTTAACACGCGACTTCGAAAATTATACACGCTTTTCACTGAGTTGTCAGCAAAGTTGTACTTATGATGGTCTCGTGAAACGTGGTCCTGGGTATACGGAAGACATATTCGAATAACGACTTTTTTAGTCACCAATTCCTCAGTTTTCAAATAAATAATTCCCTACCTGTCATTATTTCAAATGCAAATTCTTTGAACCCAGCAATAAGGAGATCATCGCTCAGCTCTCTCCTCTCATCCTTGCTCAACGGCTTCTTGCTGATCTTTTCTTCCCAGGTTTCAAGGACTTGTCTGATGGAAGTTTCTTGCGAGGGGTCTGCTTTCGGCAGGCCAAGAAATCGTGATATCTTGACTGCGATCGCTGGTTTGTTTTGTTTGCGTTTGTCCATCCCAATGTCAACTCTCTCACCTAAAGTCAAAAATATGTTTTTAAATATCACCGTTTAAAAAGATTTACAGAGCTTGACAATCTAGGGAATTACTACAATTGTGAATTACATACATATAAATAACATTAGGACAGTGTGGTAATTGATATCAAATCAAACAATTCCTATTTAGTTATAATAATCTGTTTCACCTGTCAAAAAAAAAAAAACATTCCCTAGTCATATCTAACATTAAATATTAAAAATGAATGTAAGGAAATCGTTCACGGATCATTTTCTAAAATACATTTATGTACGTCCCTTTCTCACCGGGTACTTGTGATCCTTGTGAACACGTGATGACCTTCTCATCTTGCAACCTCTTTGAGTCATTCACACCAAGAATATTCTTGAGAATAGATAGCTCAGAAGACTCGATACCACTACTGATTGTCTGAATAACCTTGGAACTCTGACTGCCATCTTCACGGTATTGTCCTGCAAACAGATGAAAATTAATTGAATTGATTTTAAATCGTCAGAAAACTTCATGCCATTAGTTATTGTCTACGTTCTAATCATTTTATTTTGTACCCCACTATACTTCCTTTTTGAAAGTGAATGTGATACGTTATACTGATAATAATATTCTGCTTTTATATAGAATCCAAAACAGGGTGAGTCAGAGAAAAGGTCCCTTTTTAAAAAGTTGTATTGTTTGAAGTATGAATATTTAATCGTGGGTTGTATGATATGTCTTGATAGAATTATTCTCCCAGTACATTTAGGTTTCATTTTCATTTGAATTTTTGCAGGCATGATTGAACATCAGACAATCTTTACAAGACTACCAGATTTCACTTGCGCCAAGATACTGGGTGAGTAATAAAACAGTGTTTAGAATAAAGAGAGCCAGACAGAATAAAACACACACACACTCACACACACACACACCCACACACAAACACACGCACCACATGATGATAAATATTAAGATGGTGATTATAATGATGGTGATGATGATACGATGGTGGTACCTACTACCTATTTATCAAAACATACCATCACGAAACCCATAATTGATTATTTATAATTCGATTTGTAGCCTGCTCGGTTGAGGCTGGTATTTTAACATGGCCCGACGAATTTTGAAAAAAAGTAGAGCAGGCTGTAGAGCAAAAGCGATGCCTGAGCGGTGCCCTTTCGTCTTCCCGTCGGTCGCCGGTCGATTTTAGGTCAAAACTGGGCGAAATTGGGGAGCTTCTCCGGGAGGGCTCCCGGCAGTGAACGACTGATGACCTATCGATTTCCGAGCGGTGACCAGGCAGTCGCCGCCCGGGCACCGACCTAACCGAGCGGTCGCCATCGAGCGATTTAAGTCGAATATCGAAGGTTCTAGGCCTAAGGCTGCCGACTGATTTTGAACTTCCCGCCCAGTGACCGACCAATCTCCCAGCGGAGACAGGGCAGCATCCGTTTGGCAGACTTTGTCCTAGCTGCTTTGATTTTTGACCTAAATCACTCGACGGCGAACGTTCGATTAGGTCGATGTCCNGCACCGAGTGTATTTTGGGCCGCGAGTGAAAGGTGAGCAGGCTCCACCGAATTTTAACTCCATGATAAAACTTAAGCGGCGACCGAGCGATGCCCAAACCAAAAAATGGTGCCCGGGGGAAATTGTCTATTTAAAAAAAAAAAATCGCCGCCCGGCCGCCGAGCAGGCTACCTTTTAGGATTGTGACCATACTGTTAGGACTAGATTTGAAGCTAATATTGACACCCGAAATACTGCCGAATAAAGACTCAGGGATTCTATGACCGATAGGAAAGCTAAAAAATGTAACCAGATGTGTATTGTATGAAATTCCACCTCGAAGAAACTAATTAATTAAACAGAAAGGATACGGACGTCCCTGAAATGTCTATGTTGAAGGGGCTGTAGTATGACGAGACTATAGGTGTCTTTCCTTTAGCCTGACCCGGAACCAGTCACGTATACGTTTAACATACACGAAACCGAAGCGTGAGTAGAACTTTGGACTTTTCCACGTCCTTTCTCAAACGCTAGCGCGAGCTGACCCGTTTAGTCAAGTCCGCTCGTTTACGTGCAGTTGTCCAAATCAAGACGTAGATCGCGTCAAACAGTATTTCCCATG
Source organism: Hemicentrotus pulcherrimus (assembly GCA_003118195.1). Taxonomy (NCBI): domain Eukaryota; kingdom Metazoa; phylum Echinodermata; class Echinoidea; order Camarodonta; family Strongylocentrotidae; genus Hemicentrotus; species Hemicentrotus pulcherrimus. The sequence goes on from BEXV01002452.1 coordinate 20,520, forward strand.
TTTCAACCCCTTTAAACACCTATGCTTTCTCGATAGTAGTGTAAAACAATCATCAAACCATGAGCATTCATTTATCAACGTTGGGGGCATAATTTGTTAAATGGTTCTGAAAATAGCAATCCAGCTTTTTAACGGTTATTATCATCAGAAGTCGGTTTCCCGGCAAAACGTCGCGTAGCGCTACATTACCTTTTAAGTTAAATTGCGCGTTCGGGCTTTTTTTTTTTCCAGCAAAACGTAGTTAAGCAAAAGAAACATATTTTCAAATTAATTTGAGAACATAATAAATCAGGTAAATCAGATCTTTCACTATGAATAGTTTTGGCTATATGGAACATAGAAACATTGTCGATTTTAACACTTGAAGTATCTATCAAAACTTCCAACGCATTTTTCTGAGATTCCCCTTTTTTACCAGCGCCCACGCTAGCGACTTTTTATCGGGCAACGTATACATATATACATATATATATTTATATACCTCATTTTAAGATTCTTTACTAATCCTGTCTTCTGATTGGTTGAAAATGCAGTCATGTTCTTTACCATGCTCGCTAATTGAAATTCATAGTCATTTTTCCATGGCTCTACCGGTTTATATCCATTTTTCATAGCACTTTTTTCCATGGATGTGAAACGTAACGTCATTTTGCTGCGATCCCACGGTGTTAACGTATAAGTTTCCTTTTTTGCGATGACCGATGCGCAATACCGTTAACGGTGTTTGAGTGCAATTCGGGTGAGTCAACATTTTCCTTTTTTTCGGTATATAAAATATATATTGACTGCTTTTAATATTCGAGGCATAGTTGTTTCTATAGGGTCTCGGGAAACTCACAACCTGCTATGACCCCGCAGCGCAAGCGCCTTGGGTCATAGCAGGTTGTGAGTTTCCCTTGACCCTATAGAAACCATTATGCCTCTCAAAGCAGTCAATATATCCTTAATATTGTCCTGGAAAGTATAATCGCAAAAAAAAATATATATATACATATATATATATATATACCTGAGAGGATAGCAATAGCCACGTGAACTCCAAGGACGGGAAAGACAGCATCAGCCAGAGCAGTTCTATAATCGTAGGATGGAGGATGAACCATGGCCTTCCAGTCTCTAAACCATGTCCCTGTGTTGCTGCTATCACTTAATCCTAGGTTCCTTGATATCTTAACAAGGTCTTCTTTATTATCGTCAACTCTTGAAGCTACTGCAAATTCATCGGCAAGAGACGTGTCGTGACCTTGGGAATAACAATTTGTGAAATATAGAAAATAAAGCGTTTTGACGAATATCCCTACGTGTTGAAAATCCAGAGTTCGCAGAGATTCGTCGATGAGGCGAAGTTATTTTTTCTTTTTTCACAATAATGCCTTGAGTTCTTCTTACGTCAGACGTACGACCATCCTACGAGTTTTTTTGTTCTCGCAAGACGAAAACTGTCATGCCATTCGTAACACGATCTTACGATTTGTTTGTATATTTTTTCGAGATGATACATAAACTGCATACATTGCGAACGTACACCTTACGAGCACCTTACGGACGCATTACGATCACCAGGAGTCTGTCGTACAAAAAACATACACGTTAATAAGCTTCTCTCGACCCTACGAAATTTACGAAGATATTGCGTAGGTCTTATGATGACATAACGACGTTCATTCGGCCGCCTTACGAAAAAAGGGTTTTGTACGAGGTTGAAAGAACGGTGGCTTAAGCCCACATCACACCAAAATAGTTCTAACTTCGTTCTGAAACCGTCCTAGAATATAGTAAAACGGGTGGTGGGCGGCGATAGAATGTTTAAACAAATGTCTACAGTACGATCCTAGTTCGTTCATAAACAGCTTTACAGATCAAGACATTCAAGTGAAGCCCCTATCACACCAAACTAGTTCTCACTACGGTGTGTGAACGGAGTGAACGTATAGGCAACTTTAATTCGATCTTCTTAAGAACTTCATGGACGGGTTCGGACTGGCTTGGGTGAACTTGGGTAACACTTTGATCCTCTTCAAAATTGTCCCCGCACTGCAGATAGACGAAGTGACAAGGACTTAAAACGAGATGGACGTACTACGAACGGAATTGCCCTACTTCGATCCTACTAGGAATGTGTTACAGCATGATGTGAACGAGCCTCAATTAGCAATAACCCGCTGGGCTCGTAAAGCCCTCGAACCAGGACGGGATCACCCACGAACGATAGGAACGGGGTGGTTGGGTTATAATCTAATCAGAACTAGTAAGAAGTGTTTTGACTGGTTGGAAATGTCAAATTTCCCCGATCTGAACTTGATATGAACTGACTGTGGACGGGGTACAGAAGTGTTGAACGTATAGTGGACTGTTAATTAACAAACTTGGATCGTTTTAAAGACATCAGTCCAGTCAGAGCCCGTCCATGAAGTCCTTAAACAGATCGTAAACAGTTGCTATTACGTTCAGCTCCTTTCGCACATGGTTTGAGCCCGTTTGACAAAATTTTCGAGAACGTAGTGCGAACTAAACAACCAAACAAGTAAAACGGGTTGTGGTCGGGGTAGAATGTGTAAATAATATCTATAATACGATCCTAGTTCGTTCATAAACAGTCCTCATTACGTCCATCTCGTCTTTACACTGTTCACAGTCAGTTCATATCAAGTTCAGACCGGGTCAATCTGCCATTTCCAGGTAGTCGAAGCCAGTCCGTAGTTAGTTTTAAACCCGCCAGTCCGTAGTTAGTTTTAAACCCATTATTGACGTTATTAACCCGTTTTTAATGGTCCACCCAAATAATCTCTTTATCTGATGATGTAGATCTAATCCTACCTCGCAAAATGAAACAAGCGCTCATCTAAATCCAACATCAGATAGGCAGTTTACTCACTATAATAAAGTAACACGGCAATGTTCTTGTATCCAGCATTAAAAAGTGCTTGACGCACTTTCCCCCTATCATTGTCGTTGGTCTCGCAGAAGTTGATCAATGCAGCAGTAGTTCCTTTAGAGAGATGATCTGGAGTGTAATCAACTCTGTACCTCTTCAGTCTCTCACCGGAAATACCCAGAGCCTCTGCTAATGGATACACATCGTCGAGGAGGAGCCGGAGGGCAACGTCAAGTAATTCACAGAGATATACCTTGCTTTTCAATAAATATGGAACCAGCTCTGGAAATACAGACATTCATAGGTAAGGTCAGTTTAGCAGTTACAATCTTCAATATTCATATAATAAACAGAACTGAGCATTAAAACCAAAATCTTGTTAGATCATTAATCATATTCAGAGGATATTTTCCTTGGTTAATAACAAACTATTTTGGGGCTAACCCTCGTTGATTAGCAAGGGAAAATAAAATTTCAGCATAAATGGGATAATTAACAAGTACTGTTATTTTTCTTTTTGTATGTACCGTACATATTCTTATTTATAGGTTGAAAGTTCGAAATTGATTTACCTTTAAGTTCTTCAGATTTCAGCTTTTTACGGAGTTTGTCCCTCCAGTTTTTGTTCGGATTATCTGCCCTAAAACTCTCAACATAGGCTCGCAGTTCATTTCGAGGATCATCGTTGCAAATGCCAAAGAGTTCTTTCATTTGAGATGAGGAAAGGTAAGTGGTGATCCGTTGAAATTCGTCTTCGACGAAGTCACTCAAATCAAGATCATTCCTTTTCATCGTGTGACCTAGATGTCCGTATTTAAACATGTATACATTGATCTATTAGAAATGCTTAAATGGGAAATTCGCCTTTCTTTTACTTTGTCATCAATTAAGATTGATGTTTACCTTTCATCGTGTCATATAACCGGTATTTTGGGGGGAAAAAAGATTAAAGGTCTTTTTTTTTAGTACCACGTTAACGTATAATAATTAAAATGACATTGCAGTTGGCACTTCATAGTTACCTGCTGCTATGTATGAAACAAGGACTAACCTTGATATTTGATCTTTTTATTATTTGATTTTGATTTGATTGATTGATTTTCGACTCAAATATCCACAAATTAAATGACATGTATAAACCAAACAGTAATACAATATATAATAGAATAACTGAATTATACAAGTAACGAAATACTAACAAGTTTGTTCGTAATCAAATAAGCTTACAGAGTACATATTAGTTTGAGAATAAGACAAAATAATTCATATTTCTTGATTTAACTGAGAGGGGGGAAATGGAACCTCCGAAAAGCTAGAGGGTTGATGAGCGAGATTCTCAACAATTGACTAATTATTATATGTACTTAATAGGGACTCAAAACAGTGTATCTTTTAAAAACGAACGAATCTTTGTTCACTTTTCCTCAAAAGTTCATCAAACTGATTCCTTGATTTTTCTTTCACATCTCCACATAAATACCACCCACATATCTCACTTATTGATCTCTATTCTACACACGCTCTCTTTTCTCTTCATTCAACTATCATTAGAACATAAGAGTGTAGCGGTCACTCTAGACAA
>BEXV01002452.1:32470-43700 GCA_003118195.1 Hemicentrotus pulcherrimus
AAATTTATCTTCGTTGTAGTAATAGATTTGTACACAGTTGTATTTATTTGTATTCAGTGGTACACATCAAATTGTATATTACATTTGCATAACTTGTTTTTATTTGTTTTAATTATTTGTCTAGAGTGACCGCTACACTCTTATGTTCTAATGATAGTTGAATGAAGAGAAAGGAGAGCGTGTGTAGAACAGAGATCAATAAGTGAGATATGTGGGTGGTATTTATGTGGAGATGTGAAAGAAAAATCAAGGAATCAGTTTGATGAACTTTTGAGGAAAAGTGAACAAAGATTCGTTCGTTTTGAAAAGATATACTGTTTCAAGTAAGTAAATGTCTCTGTGTGTTTTTTGCAAAGATTGTTGTGTGATATATTTATACAAAGTATCCCGTTTCATCGGTGTTCATTATTTATATATATATATATATATATTGCCCATCATAAGAAAAGCAGGGATTTAAACTCTTAATATTGTTCTATTTTGTACGATAATTACTTCCTATTAGTGGTGACCAATATTCATTTCATCTTTGGTATTTTCTGCTAACTTGCTATCTGAGATAGACATTATAGGGACAATAGGCGAATATCATACCTTTGGAATGCGCAGACGAAATCGTTCCTTTTTCTACACCTAAGTGTATTTCTGGATTCAGACTTTTTCCGAAGTGGTCTATAAAAAGACATAAGGATTCATTTTCATGAATTTGGAGAATAGTTTATCAAGCACAGCACATTGCAAAGTATTACATTCACAGCCAACCGTGGCATCCATGTAACACTAATTGATATTAGCTTACACAAAATCCGGCTTCCTTCTTAACTGCATTTTGCTATTTTGACTGATCTGATGGAAATTAAACATTCACTACTTAAAATCGTACGAGTATAACCCATAACAATCAAAATGTTTTTAAAGTTGTTAATCAAAGTATTCAACCAAGTGGTGCTTTAACGTACATAACTAAGATCGTGCTTTTTACCTGTAATGTCTTGTCGGCCAATTGTTGTTATTGCCTTGTTGAGCCTCCATCTCTTCTCATAGTTGCTGCATTCCACCTGTTCTATCCATTCAGTGATCATGGTCTTCGTGTTGAAAATAAAATCCTTGTTTTGTTCTTGGATTGCGTTTGCAGTTGTCCCAATCTTGCCGATTTCTAAGAACGGCGCAATAGCTTCAACGTGTCTTCTCGTCAGAATTTCAACAAAGCCTTCAACCTCGAATTCAATGATGTTTGCCATTAGTTCAAAAGGCACTAGATTTCAAAGAGTACAATAACATATAATTACGACGTGGTTGTCTGAATTTACAAATGCAGTTTTACTCAAATATTCAAAAAACGTATTGAATTCAAGTATTCATTTCAATACATGTAAGGTAATCTTACCTGCGGGGGAACGAGGAGAGTTGGATTCAAGTAAAGACAAGCTTGCCAAATGTGATCTTCATTCACCCATTCTCATTTTTATACTTGTTATTAACGTTACAAACAGAAACAACTACAATTATAATGATGATAGTAACACTAATAACAAAAACAAACAACAATAATAGTAGTCAAAGCAATAATTATTATAACAATTATAATCAGAATAATACAAGTACTACTATTAATACAAAGTATAAACTATTGGACACATACGACTGGGTTCTTAGTAAAGTTCAGTAGACCTACATCGTTTCGATTACAGAATATTTCATTATTTTATGATAAGTCAGATTTAGTTATGAATTAAATGTATATCGTCCTACTTTAATGCTTCACTCAAATCGGACGGACATATTGCATAGTTTAAGTGCAATGACAAACCACCAAAGCCTTTTAACAATATAAAGCTAACAATTCAGGCTGAAGTTAAAAAAAAAAAAATCATATTTCATACAGGCCAAATTAATTAATATGTGATAAATATGGTAAGGACACTTTAATAGGATGTATCTTTCAATACACACTATACGAAGAAAGGTTATTACACTGGGAAATTAAACATATATACATTTACATATACATTTTCATACAGGCTTACCTTTGAAAAATGATCTATCCACAGGTTTACACGCCGTCTTTTCGAGAGCATGGCTCAGCAGGACAATGGGGCTCTCATCAAATCGTCCTTGCTTCCACTTTACCAAATCCCTCATCGCATCTTTGATGAGGTCTTTCATCCCTCGTGAGACATCCAAGCATCTTTCTGAGTCGTTGAAGGACAACTTTTGAAGGAATTGTCCTATCTTCTCAGGATCTTGTATGTGCCATACGATATGCTCTAACGTCTGATCAGAGACCAGAGTTTGGCTCTTCTCTCGGACCTCTGGATAGATATAACGAATAATTGCAAAATGAATGTTCCTTACGGTTAGGATTGCAAGACATGATCTAACATAATTCATTTTCATGGCTATTGTGATGTTAATATTAATCGAAAATGATATATATATATATATATACTGATGAGCCTTCTGGCGAAACAGTCTGTATAACTCGTACCAATAAAGTGTAAACTTCCAACTCCTATATATATATATATATATATATCATATCATGATTAAAAGTTAACTACTTCGACAGTACCCCATATCTATATATGATGCGAACTTTAGCCATCAATTTCTACTTTGATATGCATCTTATATACATATACGCATACATATCACTTTTCAAACCCACAACCTTACAAAACCACTACCGCATAAATACACACACCTTTTAATTACAAATACAACTGTATACGTGATTTAATTAAAAGTTTATATCAGAATTACCAAATTGCAAGATATTTTGACATAACTTTTTTTCTAAAAATGCATTGTTTTTAAGTCACCTGGCAATTATGACATACCTCTAATATCTTTCCATACTTCTTTTGAATTGGCCCTCTCGAGTGCATCACGTAATAGTTTTCCTTGATTGCTCGATGTGCTCGCTTCTTTCCAGCCACACAGAAGAAGATAAATGTCTTCCTCTGTCAGCCTGTCTCCTAGATCCATGCCAAGTTTCTCGAGAGTGCCACGTGCTGCATCCTCATTTCCCGTCATCTTGCGACTCGTTGACCAGAGTTCATAGAATGATACCATTCCTGCAAAAAGGAACAGGGTAAAACAAGACTTACTTTACCCGTCATGCCTATGACACCGTTTCATCTTCCCAAAACCCTTTGTCTATAACTGTTCATTTTGATATGAATTGCTAATCGATGTTTCGATTTCATTCAAGACTAACGGTATTTGACTAGACCATCACCACACATCTTAGCAAGTCTTAGAAAATTATTTCGAAAAAAATATTTAAAAATCTATGAAACATTTTTATATATTTGAATAACAAAATATGAGTTTCATGCAGCCCTACACATCAACATGATCAATTCAGATGTATATGTCATCCGACCTTAAAATAGAAGGGCAATATTTACTTGTCTCTTAAAATTATTATCTTGTCTGGCTAATTCGAATATAATGTCTTTGGAAGATATTACATAAAGTGGTATCGGATGCACTTCAAATGACACTGTAGGTACTAAACAGTGGTTGTCATTAATTAATTTTGTATTCAATGTTTCTAAATTCGATATTTGTATCTGACCTTAATAGAGTGTACATTCAAGATTTGCCAGTAATGGATTGATTGATAAACAAATAGGAATATACTACTGAAATACTCCTGGCAGGAGCTTCAATTCAAATGTGATATATTTGTAATGCCTAACTCAGATCTTACCAGCGAAAAACGTCCTGTCAACTTGATAGCATTTTGATCTTTCTAAAGCAAGGCTTAGTGAGGCATTAGGGTTTTCCGTGAACGGACCGTCTCTCCATCTCCTCAATAACTCAGTGGCTTCAACAATGAGGTAATTTCCCGTTTCGTGTACATCGGTTTTATCAGCTTGTTCAGGGATCAGCTTACGAAGGAACTTTTGGAGTTTCGGGGGACTTTGAATGTCTTGTAGTATCTGATCCAATGTCGCTTGTGACACTTTTACATCCGTCCTTTGTCGCTGTTCTGTTAAAAGAATTCACATTCTTCTCAGACACTGAGGTAATTGAACCATATATATTTAAACAGGTATCCTACGACGCAATAACTAACGCTTGAAACAATTTTCTCTCTTTTTTTTTTTCTTTCTGAGGCGATTGCTTTTCATTTTAACTCAATCTGGACACTATTTTATTTCACAGAGCCACATGGCACAATCACGACTCATGTGTTTGCCATTGCGCAAGCACAGTTTAGAATATTCGACCATACAACCTAATATTGATATATTGATATATTATGCTATTCCCTGCACTAGTTCAAACGTTATTGATTCGCTTTAACAAAATGTTATAATAACAATTCAGTTACATTCGAGTTACATCTTAACGATGTTTATCTAGCAACACTTTTTAACCATTCTTCCTTCAAACAACTTTGCTAAACTTACAATATTGAATGCCCCTCTGGAACCTTCATATCCTTATTTTCAGTTTTACTTAGTCCTTAATCTACAAGTAACTATAAAAGCAAAATACAATGTTTTTGTTTATGGAAGGAAAAAATGACAGTGTGAAACATGTGATATAAAATGTGAACAAACTAATTAACGACCTGATACATAACGGACCCCTTTTTTAAAAAGATATTATACTGTTTGTTAGGCAGACAATTAATATACGCCTACATAGTCCAAATTGTGTTTTGGGTAGGATATATTCAATTTAAATGTGCAAATTTGATTGAATGACGTGTATAAGATCATGAAAAAATACAAACCACAGAGAGTCATCCATCTCCTTTCCAAATTTGCACTTTTTAGAGCCGATTGCAAGAGTTGTACGTGTTGTTCTTTTTTCTTTCCATCCTTCCATTTACAAAGACGTTCATATATATCAGGTGCTGGTAATCCCACTTTGACATCTTTGAAGCCTAGGTTCAGAAGAACTTGTTGTATCTTTTTCATTTCATCGATTGGTGTGTCATAGGCAAGTGACCACAATTCATAGAAGGATAGATCTCCTGGAAATGAATAATATATCAGTGAATCGATGGGAATACTCGGAAAATATAGAATCAAGAAGGCATCAACTTTAATGTCGTCGTTAGTTCACACAACATATGAACTTGGTGAATAGGATTGTCAAATGAAACATCGTGTATAGACGTTTCTTTCCCTTTTTCTTTTGTGCGAATCGGTTGGTCTTTCTCTACGAGGTTGATGCAGGCGGACCTCTCTCCATTTTGTTTAATTCCTTAAAAAACGTAAACACCGTGTTCCGATTTCTTAATTTGTTTGCAAATTTAGGGTAGGTGGTAAAACGTATCCGAAGCGTTCTTGTACCTCGTGTAGAAATGCATTCAGCCATTTAAGGAAATAAGAGGCATCAATAAGTGTGCAAACGTGCTCGTGTTAATCCGAAACAGTGATGCATTAAACATTTAACCAGAAACTGGATTTTAGAAATCTTACCAGCAATCGTTGCCGTTTCCAACATTGGAATTCTTTCCTCGGCATCACTTGTTGCACTATGACTACCTAAGGAAAATAATATTTTAAACAATCAAAGCAAGATAAAGAGTAAGCAAATGCAGCAAATGGGTATGCGAATAAGAATTATGATTAAAACAAATCATTTACTATAATTCATCAGCCTGGAGGTATATTCTTATCAAATTGTGAACCCTTTTTTTTTCCAGGCTGTTGAGCCTCGCCTTCTTGGCTGTCGTATGCCCTTTTGTACATTAGCATACAGATTTATAATATTGTCCCAAATCAGTTTGAGAATGTGGGTTGTTAGGAAAACCACAAAGAGATCGTCTATAACCTGGAGAAGTTTATCCTTAACAAGAACAAAAGATTAAATAGAAATAATCAATCACCGACGCCCTGATCCGCCGAGCCCATTAACTCAGCGATGCAGACCATCTAGACCAGGAAATCCAGCATGTCACCACAGCCCTAACTAGCATCAACAAATACCCAAGACATAAAATAAAATCCAAGACTCCCGCCAACAAGCCCACAGCCAACTCCAGCCCTCGAGAGAACCAACCCGCAGATACACCACCGAAGCAACCTATTGTTCTTCCCTATATCGGTCAAGCCTCTCACAAGATTGAACGTATCCTTCCAGCAGCAGACATCCAAGTTTGACCCAGTTCCTCCAACAAACTCCATTCGATACTCCACTCACACAAAGACAAGCATCCAAACCACAAGAAAGCTGGAGTCTACACAATACCATGCGAACGTGGAAAAGTCTACATTGGTGAAACGGGAAGAAATCTGAAAATAAGACTCAAGAAGCACAGAACCAGCTTCAGATTCAGCGATTGGGATAAGTCCGCCATCGTCAAACAGGCCCAGCAACACGAACACACCATCGAATGGGATAACAGCCGACTCATCTCGATAATGAACCACTGGCATACACGCCGAATCCGAGAAGCCATCGAAATTCACCGCCACAACACCGTGCCCCAAGACTCAGGACTATACATCAACGACATCTGGAAACCCCTCATCAACAAGTACCCGGTCACTCCTCCTCCACCACCGCCTCCGGCACCGCCCTCACCACACCTACAGACACCCGTACATCAACCACCGCCAACCGCTGAACCCTCAAGGCATCCGCCAGCCTCACAGCTACAATGCACAGCAGACGACAACAGACAACAACGCCGCCTACGTCGGGGACACACACAGCGTCTCGCCGACAGCACACCCCACGCATTATCCTATAATCTAGGCGGAGTGCCGAGCTTTTTTTCTTTGCTGCTAGACTAACCTTAAGCAGAACGTCTGATACGGCGAGACTACGAACTGTGGGCGGCTCACTGTTCGTAGTCTCGCCGTATCAGACATTCTGCTTAAGGTTAGTCTAGCAGCAAAGAAAAAAAGCTCGGCACTCCGCCTAGATTATAGGCTACCCACTCATCGACTCGAAACTCTCCTAAATCCGCAACTCGTAGACTCCAGCCAAGACGGACAGTCAGAAAAACCAGCCGACCATCCATGCCCACTTCCCGATGACGCAAGCCGACACGGTCACCTAATTTTCCCTCACATCCGCACCCCGGTTACTTAGAGGTAATACAAAGTTTTGGTATGGGGACATGAATTTGGTTCAGATGAACATACTTCAAGCATATGCGATCCTATATTATTCAGTGATCGTTGTCGCGGTCGAAATCGACTCTAAAGTTATGAAATTGTAAATAATAAACACTTTATGTTGAATAGCTCCCTTTCAAGGTCAAGATATTAATTAAGCTATAAAACAATGTTCATTGACTAAAATCGACCGATCAGCTTTCCCCGTTCGGAAATTATATACCACAACTACATATTCTGAGATTTGCATGGCCGCAGCTACCACTGTACGACCATAGGAGCTTTTTGAAAGCATTCATAGTTCTCCTTTAATTTATGCTAAAAAAAGATAACAAACAGTCCTTTTTCAGAACTACGCTCCTCCAGAAAGATTACCTGCGAGTCAGAGTCCTTTTCAGGAATCCTCAAACCTCCCTCTCTCTCACACATGGTGCAACCGCAAACCTACTGTATATAAAATAATTCATGTAGATGGCTACGTCGGCATTCGACTTTGTCTTTACATGAGTACTGTTAATTTTTACATTAAATTCGAATAAATGCGTAATTAATAATATAAAATGTATCATTTATTTTTTAAAGCTACACCATTTGCGTAAATCCGTAAAAGTGTTGCAGTAAACATTTAAACAGAAACTGAATTTGAATAATCCTTACCAGCAATCTTTGCTTTTCTATCCGTCATTTGAATTATTTCCTCGTTATCACCTGTCGTTGCACTATTACTATCTAAATAAGAAAAGGAAATTTACATAATCCTTGCGGCTTCAACACCTTCTAAGTGCAAAATAATTGTAGATTAATGATAATTATAATAATAACAATAACACTTATTATATTATAGCACAACTGTATTTCACTATGTTCTCGAATCATCCTGAAAATATTGGTCATTAAAGAATTGACAAAGATCGCTCAGGTAGACTTTCATTCTAAGAAGTTATATTGTTTTTTAATACTAACAAGAGCAAACCAAAGAAAATCTATCTGTATATGGCGACGTGAGAAACTGAGCATTCCACTTAGTCTGTAAGTAAGTATTGCTAGCTTATCCATGATATATGAATAAATCAATCAACTGGATTCTCATATTAAGAATACACAACTAATATTAATGTCAAACCTGAAGTAACACAAAATATATGGGCAACATAATACCTCGATACCAATTGAATGATAATTCATGTTTTGCAAGCTCAATGGCACCCATCAAAAAAACAATCGTTGATATAATAAACTGCATTTTGTTTGACTACAATGAGATAATGTTTGAATTACATTCCGTAAAAAAATAATGGGATATGCGTATAAAACATGTATTTAATATATCTAGTCCATATTTGTTATTTACGGTATTTTTTTTTTTAATTTATGTAGAGAATAACTTCGGGATCAAATATTTGCAGACGATTTGTCAGTTTTCAAATACAAACTTCAAATTTCATTGTTATTACCTGTTACACAGTCACCAGTAATGATCCTGCGAAAAAGGCGGGGACTTTTACACCAGAGGAAAACACAAACTACCACAGCTCCAATTACAAGGATGATGATTATCGGCACAACTGTAAGGAAAGGAATTACATTGCCAAATATGGAATTAGTTTGGAATCGATTAGAGTTTGGATGACCGTAATTGAATATTGTCCAAGGATTACGCTCATATATCGTCTGTCAAATTCAGTTATCACGAATATGTGTACATAATATCATGTTGTCTTAAAAGGTAAAAATGAGAGAAGTTCAAATTTGATACATCACCCTCTCAAAGATACTCTTAAAGTGATTACATTCATTCATTTTTGTGTTTTAACCATGATTACATTCTAAAAAAATTATTTTGAGACAGAACTTAAAAACTTCCAAAACTAGTTTAAAGGTACTAATTTTTACGTAAAGAGACATCGAATTTAAGTCAACACGATTTTACTAGGCACGGCTTCTTAATTTTCTACATATTTTTTTTTATTATTAAAATATAAATGTTTGTACCAACATATTTTGTGTAATTTCCTTAAATAATGCGGAAACAAATATTATACGATGGATACAAATACAAATTGAATGTTACCGATTTTGGCCGCCTTGTTGCCAGTACTTTTTTCCGTCGTAACTGTATTTGATGTGGATGGAGTGGGTGGTCTTTCATTCTCTCGAATTATTGGAATTACTGTAGATGATTCCACGAATATCGTTGCAGCTTTCTGGTCTTTTGATCCAGGAATACCTGACGCCACACAGACGTAGGGGGTTTCACTGGCGGATGCTTTAATTGATATCGACTTGTTCTTTGTCTCGTCAGTGTTCGTTGTTTCGCTGGGCAGGATGTTGGTCATCTTCTGAGAACCATGTAGAAAGAAAAGATCTAGCTCCGGGTAGTAATTCATGGCCGAGCAGGTTATGATGATCGTAGTGTTGGTGAGTATCCTGCAAGGGTTTGTTGAATTGAAGCCAGATGATTCCTTCTCGGCACACTTATCAATGAGTGGATAAGGTTCTGTCGGAGGAGCTTTAGATTAATAAGGAGATGCGCAATGATAAGAGAATTAAAATTCTTAGTATCATTCTTATTTCTCTATCCGTTTATGATAATTATCGTTAAAATTAATAATCACAATTTCGATGATGACAAAGAATTCCATTATTTTTCATTCAAGTAATTTAACTCCTCTGAAAGATTACCTCGTATTTCTTTCTGTACAGGCACTTCTTTATTCACTTCAGGTTTTGATTGCAATTACATCTAAAAATATACATTTCCATTCCCTGGAGGCAAAATCATTACAAATACTAACGTGCAGATCAAACTATGTAGAGATTTGTGTATGGTCCATTCATCACTTTTGTCTATATCTGTTCCTTGTTCATATGTTAACGATAACAAATAACAAATAATAACAAATTTGGTCAGGTTTAACTCACCCATACCAACACACGCACACACACACACACACACTAACAACAAACAAAAACACCCACATAACGTTATCACTAGGAAACACAAACTTGAACCGCAAAATGTCTCATTCGTACGGATCTAAATGGGGAGAAAGCTCGACTAATAACATAATACATCGGACCTCATACAGCGACAATAAACGCACGTTTTGATTTGGTGCACAATGAAGGGGAAAATACAATAAGTTATCTAACACAGAGATGGTTATGAAAACTTTTAACACGTCTTCGAATCATGTAAATCCGTACTTGTCTATTCAACATCAAAACATCATTGAGTTAGGTACGAGCATAAAAAACATACAATAGTATGTTGAGGCACTTTCAGTTAGAGTTGTGAAATGTCTCAAACTGATCATTGTTATCCGTTAACATCGAGAAGCTTGTCAAAAAAATTGAAATTAAAAACACATTCATATTGCTTTCCTCTACTTCTTATGTAATGAATTATTGATATGTTGCATGTGGTATAAATGTTTAAACACTTCCAGACCAGTACGTCGATGGGAATAGAGTTTATGTTTAAATCCAAGACTTATATTTTCTTAAAATGAGTTCCTTACCAATAATCTTAACGTCGGTGTAGTTGTGAATCAGAATGCCAAGGTAATTTGAAACCCGGCATATATATCGACCTTGGTTAGCTATCCGAGCATCTCCGATGACCAGAGAGTAATCATCCCTCATGTGACAGGCTTGTTCATTAACACATGAACCAGAGATCTGTTCCCCGTCTACCAACGTGATAAGGTCAGTTCCGCTCTCTGGGTCATCTCCTTTCTTCCAGTAGACGGCGATGGGCGCTTTATAAAACTCGCAAGTAAGAACGATCTCGTTCCCTTTTTGGACTGTTTTATGAAGGTCCGTGTAAACGACACCGTCAGGTACACCTCCTGCAGCACCTACAGCAAAAACATAATGATCATGTATATGATGATAATAATTAATTGTTATAAAGCAGGAAATTGAGGAATAATGACAGTAATGATACAGATACCTGCATTTAAAAAAAAATGTAATTGTTAGTATTTAGTAGACTACAATGAAAGGAATTGTGAGATAACAAAATTACATGAATTCATGGCAAAATAGACTATGCTCCTGTCAAACTGCCAAACCAACTCCACTCAAACAAGTGGCGTACGCAGGATTTTTTCAGGGGGTGGGGGGGGGGGGGG
>BEXV01002453.1:21629-32664 GCA_003118195.1 Hemicentrotus pulcherrimus
AGTTACAAGCACTATACACAGAAAGATGTATATGGGACTACCCTATATCTCTCGCAGACCATGAGAGAAACAAATTTACCAAATATATGAATTAGTAGGCGGTTTCTCGGCAAATTTGTTATCATCGTTTATTAGTCAAAACATATTCTTTCACATGAATGGTAATGAGGGCTTCCATTTCATTTTTTGAAATTGGGGCGTTTCCAATACTGGTCTTTACCTTTAAAACGTTGAAATGAATGGCAACTGCGAGCAGCAAAGATCCTGCGCATATGTACTGTGCCCCATGATATAAGAAACAGAAATGTGACGCATATTACACTTAACGGCATTAAAAAATGCTCTAGTTTTGCTGTGCCATATCTGAACGAGCTTTCAAAGATATAGCACTCTGTAAGAAATACAGTGTGTTTTGTATACACCCTAGTCATATCGAAGAGACCAACAAAAGACACCAGGCCAAACAAAACAAACAATCGCTTTCACCCAAAATGGCCAAGGATTTATTATTGTGGAGTCTGTTAGAGAAAACTATCATTTATATGTATATTTGTACTTGAAGACTGTTTAATTAACATACATTTTTCAGTAACTTTCATCTGT
The DNA here is from genome assembly GCA_003118195.1 of Hemicentrotus pulcherrimus. Taxonomy (NCBI): domain Eukaryota; kingdom Metazoa; phylum Echinodermata; class Echinoidea; order Camarodonta; family Strongylocentrotidae; genus Hemicentrotus; species Hemicentrotus pulcherrimus. Next base: position 22,233 of record BEXV01002453.1, read on the forward strand.
TATTGGTAATATTTTCAGTAAGGTATCTTAAACAAAATGTAGTGGGAAAAAAAGACGCGTCTGGAAACGCAAAAGGCATGTGATGTTTGTTAACTATAAGAATTTATGACAAATCTCAATGAATATCTAGGTAACATGAAGTCTGATTGAGATAGTACATGAATTTACCCACTCTATATCCTAACGATATGGTTCTAACTCTATGTGATAAAATTATAATTTTCAACAATTACGCATTTTGATTTTCGGATACAACTTTTTTGTGCTGCTACATTTCGCTAAACTACCCAAGACTGGTGTTATTTTTCAGACACAAACTGCTGTTGACAAATGCCTTGTGTAACTATTTATCATTTTTTGCCCATTTCACCTCTCTTTCAAACCACAACAAAATGATAACTTGGTTGTGGAAGAAATGATATTTTTTGTATGCTTAACCTTTCTATGATTCTACTGCTCTTTCGCTTCGGCAAAAATTAGGTTTCTCAATATTTATGTTTGCTTTACAATGCCTCATTGATATATATTTATTTTATAGAAATCTATGCATTTATTGATAACGGTCAAAGGTGCGTATTAATTTTTGCCAGCATATTGTTCAGATTGATTTGTATTTCTTTTTATATATGTACCGGTATTTGCTTTGGAGATCATTTCTCTCCTACGTTTTATTGCTGCATCAAAACCTTTCCTCCTATTTACTTGCTTGACAATAAGAAGATATTTAAAGGTAATACAAAGTTTTGGGAAATTTTGAAAATTGGGTGGGTAGTAAATCTTTACACCTTTGATATATTTGGATGCACCTTTGGATGTATTATAAGCACTACAAAAATTAGCCCCTAAAACACTTCAGTTCTCGAGAAAAATTAAATATAGAAATTTACCGGTACAACCGGCAAATTTTGATAAATTTTAAATAGCGCCTATGGCCGTACAATGGTAGCTGCGTCCATGAAAATCTCAGAATATGTAGTTGTGATATATAATTTCGAAATCGGAATAGCTAATCGGCGATTTTGGTCAAGAAGCATTGTTTCATAGCTAAATTAATATCTTAACCTTGAGAGGGAGCTATACAACATAAAGAGTTTATTATTTATAATTTCATAACTTTAGACTCGATTTCAACTGCGACAACGATCAATGAATATTGTAGGAACACATGTGCTTCCAATATGTTAATTTGATCCAAATTCATGGCCCCATACCAAAACTTTGTGTTACCTTAAAGGCCTGTCAAACTCCAGAAGGAAGTTAACTCTCTATTAAAGACAGGGTATTCAACTGACACTACTTCAGATTAAGGTATACTGCCATCTGCTACTCCCAATGTCCCAATGTGTTGACAGCCACGTCCCACAATGCATCACATACTGCCTTACGCACCTGTTAAGAGGCTTGGGTACAGGAACCAGAAATCGCTCTAGGTACGCCTTCATCAAAAGATGCTGGCGCAATTGAGAATACAATGGAAGCGTTGTGGGGAAAAACACCCTGCCTTTGATGTATACGAGTTAATTCCCTTTTGGTGCAAATTGACTTGATAAAATCCACAAATGCGCATGTCAGTGGTGTAGTATGCAACTTGGTTATTGCCATAGAAATAGAAGGGCATTAACTTGAAAATTATAAACTGTATAGGGGTAATGCCATTCTGGTCTCAGAAAATGATACAATTTTATTGCCAATGATCATATTTGTAATGTAATCGCATTTAATGCACAAATCTTTGTTAAGGGGCATATTACATTGAATTCCCCCTTCTAGGGATTATTGTATTTCAATATTCTGAATGCAAATTGCATAAGTTATGTGTTGTTAAGTAGGACAAGCCATAATGTTTGTCCTAACTAGCAAAAATTAATGTGTGCAATTCGTATTTTGACTATTAAGTACAATTATTGAATACAGTTATTCATTACAGGTGAATGAAATGATTAGCAACATGGCACGTAACAAAGATTTATATATGCATTGAATTTGATTACATTTCGAAAACGGTCCATTTACTTGTAATTGGAGAACTGATAAAACTCTTTAAATGTATGTACTATGTGATAGTCCTTTTTTTGTGACAGAGATTATATTTTACAAATTATTTAGGTGTGAATTTTGGGTTCAATAACTTGTACTACCGGTATGTATATCATGTGGTTATCTAGAATGAATTATTGTTAAGTTGACAATATGAATAGTATATGATTGATAATAAAGATATCAACAATAACCCAACTGACAGTGATGGATCCTTGTTTCATAATTGTCAAAACTGCGAGCATTAAAGGTATTATGGGGGAAATTTTGAAAAATGGGTGGATAGTGATTCTTTACGATTTTGATATATTTGGATGCCCCTGTGGATGTATTAAAACACAAGAAATAGCCCCTTAAGCACTTATGCTTTTGAGAAAAATTGAATATAAAGATTTATCGGTGCTCCCGATAAATTTTGATAAATTTGAAATGGCTCCTAGGGCCGTACAATAGTACCTGCGACCATAAAAATCTCAGAGTATGTAGTTTTGTGGTATATAATTTCCGAACGAGAATAACTAATCGGTCGATTTTAGTCAATAAACATCGTTTTGTAGCTGTATTAATATCTTGAGCTTGAGAGGGAGCTATTCAACATAAAGTGTTTATTATCTACAATTTTATAACTTTAGAGTCGATTTCGACCGCGACAACGATCACTGAATATTGTAGGATCGTATATGCTTCCAATACGTTCATTTGAACCTAATTCATGACCCCATACCAAAACTTTGTATTACCTTTAAGACTGATGATTTATAATTTCATTCATTTTAGTTATTTTCCATTACAAAATATGTGCGTTCATAAGTAAGCCTACACCTACAAACAATAGCATAAAACGATGGAACACCCTTCAGAAGCAAAGCCAATGTGAGCATAAATATTATAATTATAAAGTGATGTAGCCCACGGAAACAAAACTTAAAACAATCGCACGTACATTATTATCTCTATGATTTTCAAACCAGATTTTTGTTTAATGGCAAGCTAAATGACAGAAACGGAAATGCACATTTGGCAGAAAGTGAAACAATGTAAGAACTATCCCAAACTAAAAATGTAACTCTAACGTGCGATCCTCATCCTCATGAGCAGTGGTCTCGAAATAATAATAATAATATGGACATATTTATGATTTATATATATGGTTCATATATGGCGCTGTACATATTACCCTGGTCGTAGCCGAGCTGCCAAAGTAACTAGCGCTCAAGCATATAAGGTACCCATTTACACCTGGGTGGAGAGTGGCAATTGTAGAGTAACGTCTTGGACATTAGTACCGCGATAGGACTTGAACCCCGTACCTTGTGATCTGCAGTCGGGTGACTTATCCACGAGACCACAACAAAGTCTATGGGCCGGTGCCCTTTGGTAAAGCATTAATCCTCATTACCAAGTCCCTCGGAGAGGACTTAAAGCCGATGGTCCCTGGTTGCTTATTATTACAAGCATGGGCATGCTTTCTTAGCAGTCAGGTGAAACAAACCATCTTATAGTAGTGATGTGTAAGGGAAAGTGACTGTGCTTGAGAGCATATGAGTCGGCTGAGGAAGTGAAACGAAAAAGAAGGAATATTTTGTGGTCCATGGTAGAGCAGTGATTGAAATTTAGTTTGAAAATATGCCCCATTGGCTGACTGAGGGCGCTAGTATCTCTTTCTTTTTCTCCTTTTATATCTCTCTAGATTTGTTCCTCCCCACCCTTCTCTATATTCATTTCTCTCTTGACCCCCCCCCCCTCTCTCTCTCTCTCCCTCTCTCTCTCTACATAAATGTATATCTTCACCTCTCTGTCACTCTTGTTCTATCTCCTCTGTCTTTACTTTTTTGTCTCTCATTCTCATATTTCTCTATCTGTCACTCTCTCAAAAGTAACTATTCTTTCTCTATGCATTTCTCCCTCATATTTCCTCTACTAATCTATCTATCTACGTTTTGTTTATCTAGATTCTTTATGATCATTTCTACCACTCTTCCATTTCCGAAGGCACATTCATACAAGTCATATGTGTCTTGTTGCCTGGGAATAGTGCCACGCCCCCCTTTTCCTCGACAGCATTACCTCTGTACACATGAAGGTCATGCAGCACCGCGACCTATAAAGCCGCGCTAAAACCAACACCAGGGAACGGTGGATCGGGACAAAAAGAGAGAGAGAGAGAGTGGGAGAGAGAGAGAGACAGAGAGAGGCAGACAGACAGAGAGAGAGAGAAAGAAAGAGAGGGACAAAACAGGGGAGACTGGAGAGCGTAAAAATGATAAGCAGTGACATATAGGGAAGGATAGAGGCGGGAAGAAGAAAGAGGGAAGGGAGGGAGAGGAGAGAGAGAAATAAACAAACAAACCATTAAGTTTAATCATCACATGTTTCATGTAGTATCCAGTTGGAAAGACCTACACGTATGGGGCACTTCCCATGGTCTTACCAGGGATATGAGAGTTAACAATCCCTGGTCTTACACAATCACCAAGAGGGGGAAAGTCGAGATCTGCAAGGAACATCAATAAAGAGAGAGAGGGGAGAGAAAGAGAGAGAGAGAGAGAGAGAGAGGGGGAGAGAGAGGTGTAGAGAGAGAATGGGAGAGAGAGGGGAGAGAGCGAGAGAAAGAGAGAGAGAGAGGGAAGGGGAGAGGGAGAGAGAGAGAGAGAGAGGGAAGGGGAGAGGGAGAGAGAGAGAAAGAGAGAGAGAGAGAGAGAGAGAGGGGGGGTGGTGAATAGAGAGCTACAGCTAATGACGAATACTCCTCGTCACCTGTTTCACATAATCCCATGGGCATATGCACGCATGGTTCATTCCTGAAGACTTCGTGGTATATTGCACCATCATGCACCTTTGATCAAGTCCAAGCTGATCAAACTCCAGTCTGCACCCAGCTCTAGTCTGGCTTATCGATCTACATCTGGGCCAAATTTGAACCAGATTCAAGAGAAGAGACCGAGGATGAAGTTTGACAGCTTCGTTTACTTTCGCTGACTTTTAGTAAGGCCGAGTAGAGGAATGGTGTGAGTGCGTGGATTTAGGGTCCATGTTTGATGCCTGCATGCTGTTGGTAGATGCTTTTTCGTAGAAATCGAGTTTTTAGTGGTTGCTTTTCCCACCATCATCTCCTCCAACTTTCATCATCTTGCATAGATTATAACACACAAATGAACGGCACATTATTAATGGCCAGTGAAATCTGACCTGATTAAATACTTCTCAGCGTAGACAACTAGCATTTCAATATTGCCTGCATGGAAACTTTGAAGTGGAGTAGAGAAGTATTGAGTATTATATTTCAAACTGCATCTGTTTCATGGACGAAACGCATCTCTGCAAGAGCGAAATTTTCAACCCCAGGAGCTTATCACCATTTGGCTAGCCACCTTTGATTCCAAACTGATGCATTCATACAAACTTTCAGCGCAAGCTCAAGCGTCATCGCATCGTCAGACCGAAAAATTGATACAGCGTGGATGCCGCCAAAATATTAACATTCTGCTCGTTTCCTGTTTGCAAGGACTCGGTGAACTTGTATGATTTCCTTTGCTTGTTTCATGAGGACTGAAATGTAAGCATGTAAAAAACTGTTCATACATTTCGACATTGATAATTATGCTGGTACCATTATAGCCATATACAATCTGCACAGTCTTAAGGGTATTCACGTCACCAGTTTTGTATTGGAGTCTCGCTATACATTTTCGCGCGTTTTTTCTTTTTCAAGAACTCGATCGTCAAGAATGCCTCGGGTATATTTTACGGTGGTGATCTCCGGGACGGCTTGGCTCTCCCTCGCCTTTCTCCTCTTCTTCATACATCATGAGAACAAACAAATTATGGGGAATATCAAACAGGCCATGGTTGCCGACATATCAGCGGTCGGACCACCAGTCATCCACCCGCACAACGCCCACGACGCCCGAGGAGGTGGGACAAGAAATTTGGACGGCAACGACGATGACCTTGACTCGGTCCTGGGCCAACTGGACAAGGATATCCCCCGTTTTGGTCCAGGGGAAGGGGGTCAACCGTTAATATTGTCGGGCAAGGCTCTAGAGAAAGCCAAGAAGAGCAGAGATCTGCATAATTTCAACCTGGTGGTCAGTGATAAGATTTCTTTGGAAAGAACCGTGAAGGACACCAGAGATCCAAGGTTATTATTATTATGATCTTTTTCTTCTTCTTCTTCATCGTCATCATCATCATCATCATCATCATCATCATCATCATAACCTTCAGCATCATTGTCATGATGATGATCATCATCTTCATCAGTTTTGTCATCTTCATCGGTATCATCATCATTATTATCATCATTATTATCATATTAATCATTATCATCATGATTATCATCATTGTTATCGTCTTCATCATCATTATTATCATCCTCATCATCATCACCATCATCATCATCATTATCATCATCTTCATTATCACCTTCATCTTCATTATCATCATCATCTTCATTTTCATTATTATCATCATTATCATAATCATCATCTTCATCATCTTCATCATTGTCATCTTCATTATCATCATCTTCATCATCTTCATCATTGTCATCTTCATTATCATCATTATCATAATCATCATCTTCATCATCTTCATCATTGTCATCTTCATCATCTTCATCATTGTCATCATCATCGACTTCATCATCATCATCATTACTGTTGTGGTTGTTGTTGTTATTATTATTACTTTTATAACTTACTGTTATCATTCATATTAATAGAATTAGTAGTAGTTTTGTTATTATTATACACTCAGTAAGACAAACGATTAAAGTGGACACTCTTTGTTGTTTAACATTTTCATGTCATCACGAGGTAAGCTAACTGTGTCCCTTTTGCAGCCAACAACAAATTCTGTAGAACTTTGCAGGAGTAAGGAATATATTATGTATGTCCTATCTGTAAACATTAGCAGTGTCCTAGTATTCAAATAATACAAGGAAACCCGTATACCTTCTAGACTTCTCTCTCATACACTATTGAGTGACTGACTGCCATCGTTTTTCTTTGGTAATAACATACATATTAAATGAGCTGTAACAGGTACATGAGCATTCGTCTACATCAATAACCCACAACTTGTAATGGCCAAAATTCTGCTATTGACGACTTTAAAAGGTAAATGAGGCAACGCAAACAAAACATGATTTGAATTGAAATTTTCACGATTTCCATGATTACTATACAGGTGCCAGGACATCACATATCGGTTCTCAAAGTTTCCCACAGCCAGCGTCATCATCGCCTTCCACAACGAGGCTTGGTCGACGCTAATGAGGACCGTGCACAGCGTGGTCAATCGTACACCACACGACATCCTTACCGAAGTCGTACTCGTCGACGACGCCAGCACTGATGGTAAATTCTAATTTCAGTGATTTATCAGTTACTAACTGTAATGATTACAAGATCGGAACTATCGAAGAAAAATCAACCACAGGCAATTTTGATAGCCTTTGTCATTGGCGGCCATTTTTGAAATGTACGCATATTACAATGAACTTGAAAACGTATAATGTAATGTAAACATGATTTCTATAGGAAATACAAAATGGGATGGAAGTAATAGGTCTTTTTTATTCTTAAATATGGCATCTCTTATGAGTTTTCTAGTGATATTACCGTTTACGTAATACATTGTCAGCGTATGCGTACTGAATTTAGATAATTATAAAGATGAAAGCCAGGTTTCTCAATTATTTTGTATTGGCCAATGGTGGTACACATGTATTTGTATCAACATTGAGGGGGGGGGGGTACCCCAACTCCCCCACTCGATCCTCCACTAAATGCTTTGTCAAATACAATATCTAGCTTGATAATAGCTTGATAATATATCAACATGCATGCTATTGTATGTGAAACTCCCGTCAGCCTGAACTGGTTCTCTTTCCCTTTTTACCCTTCGGATTTCCTCTCGTGCTATAATATATATCACCGGGTACAAAACTAGCATGGCAGCTGGTCCAATACTTCTCACGACGGTCTATAAACATACACGAGGAAGGATTCCTTGGAAGGAAGGATAATAACATATTTTCATTTTAGGGTCAGCACATATTTTGCCATCTGTGTAAGTACCGTCAGCTGCCGGTGATTTCTTTATACCGTACCTCGTCATCAAGCTAATAAAGTTCGTTCGGGTGGCGAATGGAAATAAGATTGTGTGCCATTGGATCGTCTGAACGGATTTAAGAGGTTAATAGTTCGAACGGTTTCCCTTCTCGTTTTCATCGTTCACCACCCCACCCCCGACTCGCCCTCCCACCCTACCATAATCCTCTCGAATGCGTTTTATCCATAGCCATTTAGGTTTTTTCCTTTCTTCAATATCTACTTTATAACTATCTTATTCCTCCGCGGTTTTTTTTCTTCTGAATAGTGGTTAAATGGATAGACCAGTTTTGGAAACGCCCCTCTCTCAAAAAATGAAATGGAAGCTCTCATTACCAATCATGTAAAAGAATGTGTTTTGACTAATACGTGGTGATACACATTTTGCCGGGAAACCGCCTACTAACTGATATATTTGGTAAATTGTCATATCGATCCGGCCTGGATGGATACCGCGTAGTTCCATATATCTCTCTGTGTCCAGTGCATGTAACTTTACCAAGACAGGGCCAAATTACTTATAATTTTGATGATTCCAAACCTTTGCAGGAGACACCAAAACTTATATGCTAGATGATCAACCTTTTCTGATCGATTCCACAACGTTTCTTTAACAATGTGTCTCCCCGCCCCTCTACTTCTGTCACCCCTCCCCTGTCTCTCTCCGTATCTCTCTCTCTCTCTCTCTCTCTCTCTCTCTCTCCAAAAACCGCCATTCTAAACCTTGCGCGGAACACAAAAGTACTATTTAAATTGAAATTCATATATTATTTCTTGAAAATGATCAAGGATAATTCATGAATGATCAGTTATTTCATGAGGATACCAATTAATTTGTATTTTACCTGTTTATATGCTTGTGTAGTTATCTGTTTTGTTTCATTCTTGCCAAATATGGCCTCATGGAAGACCGCCAAATCGGTGATAAGTGCCATCCTCTATAAGTATGAGAAATAAATAAATAAATAAATAAATAAACAACTTCTTCAGGATCGTTTGGACAATTTATAAAAGAGGTCATTGACACATCCAAATCTAGATGTCGCACTAGTCATTAGTTACAGTAGGATGTGTCGCAGAACTCCTTTCTGAAATAATGAAGATTTGGTTTGGCGAGTGGAATAACGAGGTGCCCCTAATTATATCCGTCCATGCACTTGAGCAAGCATTACAACATGTGTATTGAATGAAATTAAATTTTGATATTGACACGACACATCGCAATAATGACCGTATATGAACAATCACACGGTGCAATGAATACTAATGATACATGAATACATACAACAAGGAAGAGTACTGTTGATTGAACGGGTAATGGCTTTAAAAAGATACTCAAACATAGATCTGCATACCGTTTTAATCCTCCCAATTGAGCAAGTATATTACAGTAACAACGTTTGTATTGAATACATGAATACATGAATACATGAATACATGAATACATAAAACATGGTAGAGTTCTGTTGATGAACAGAAACGGCTTTTAAAAGATATTCAGACATAGATCTGCATAATATTTTAATTTACAAGACATACACATAACCATATGGACTGATGTTAAGACGAAGTTTTAATTCTTTAATCACCGTTGATAAAAATTGTACAATGCCCCCACAGTTTGGAGCACATTGCACATAACAATACGTGTGGCTAAAGTCGACTGTAGCAATCCTTGGCTTGTTCCTTAATCGACAAATAGGAAAGGGTTTATTGGATCTAGATTAACTTGCTCTGACTTTTCACTACACTTCTAAAACTACAAAATATACGACGTATATTATAGTCAAGAAGTTATAAGACACTTTCAGCCCCAATCTGTTTGAGTCATCGAAACAAAAAACATCCACTCTGTCCCAAACTAGTCCCAGATGCGCCTCCGTAATTACACACGATCGATTACCCATGGGTGCTACCGATTCCAAGTTCAAGATCATGTTCCTGATTAAGTATTTCCACATGAATGCCGTGAAGGATTCGTGATGTGATTCAATAACATATATATTAGACTCTCTAAGCTTTAATGTACGATTGATCTCTAATATTCTTGTATGTAAATATTGGGCTCCAAGTTTACTCATGATTGTTGATGTTCTTGTTCAAGTTGTGTTGTTGTTGTTCTTGTTTAAGTTGTGTTGTAATTGTTGATGTTTTTGTTCAAGTTGTGTTGTTGTTGGTGTGCTATTGTTGTTTTGTTGGATGCGTTTACGCGAAGGAACTCCATTTTTTCCCCTTTTGTCCGACTCGCCCTGTTAATATCCAGGCTCCCAACTTTGTTG